>VMDO01041054.1:0-11482 GCA_007922755.1 Pedetes capensis
GAAGAAGGAAGGAAGGGAGGGAGGGAAGGGAGGAAGGGAGGAAGGAAAGAAGAAAGGAAGAAGGGAGGGAAGGAAGAAGGGAGGGAGGAAGGGAGGGAGGGAAGTAGGGAGGAGGAAGGAAGGAAGGAGAAAGGAAAGAAGGAAGGGAGGAAGGAAGAAGGAAGGGAAGGAGGGAAGAAGGGAGGAGGGAGGAAGGAAGAAGAAAGGACAGAAGGAAGGAAGGAAGAAGGAAGGAAGGGAGGGAGGGAAGAAGGGAGGGAGGGAAGAAGGGAGGAAGGGAGGAAGGAAAGAAGAAAGGAAGAAGGGAGGGAGGGAAGAAGGGAGGGAAGGAAGAAAGGAGGGAAGAAAGAAGGGAGGGAGGGAAGAAGGGAGGGAGGGAGGGAAGTAGGGAGGAGAAAGGAAGGAAGGAGAAAGGAAAGAAGGAAGGGAGGAAGGAAGAAGGAAGGGAAAGAGGGAAGAAGGGAGGACGGAGGAAGGAAGGAGAAAGGACAGAAGGAAGGAAGGAAGGAAGGAAGAAAGAAGGAAGGGAGGGAGGGAAGAAGGGAGGAAGGAAAGAAGAAAGGAGGAAGGGAGGGAGGGAAGAAGGGAGGGAAGGAGGAAGGAAGGAGGAAGGAAAGAAGGAAGGAAGGAAGAAGGGAGGGAGGGAGTGAAGAAGGGAGGGAGGGAAGAAGGGAGGGAGGTTAGGAGGGAGGGAAGGAGGAAGGAAGGAAAAAATTAAAAAGAAATAGTGGAAGTCCTAATGACCCAGCCTCCAGAACAAGTCCCTAAACTCAGCGGGTCCCAGCCCTCACCCTGGGACAGCCCAGCAGCTTCCACGGCCCCTCCCCGTCGCAGCCAGGGTGATTATTTACTTGCAACTCCACCCTTCCCTCCCCTCCCTTCCTTTCCCCTTTTCTTTCAACTTTTCGTCATGGAAATTTCCCACCACGCAGACCTAAAGAGTGCGGGAACCAGGCCCCCAGCCCCGCGCCAGCAGCGTCTCGCTCAGCGTGTGATCGCCCGGCCACCTTCTCCTGGCGCTGAGCCTTGCAAAGCAAACCTCAGTGTATCGTTTCATTGTGAACTCTGCTCTGCAACTACATAATTGTTTAAAGCCTAAACCCACGGAGAGTTTCTTCTGCCCAAGCTCTTCCCAGGCCGGGCCCCTCACCCCGCTCAGGTCCCCCTTCTCCTCCCCACGCCCCCTAGCCCGGGGCTCCGCGTTGGCTGCTCACCCCCCCCCCCCAGCTTCTCATGAATGCCTCCCTCTGGCCACGTGCGCGCTCAGCCTCTCAGCGCAAATGTTTGGATGCTTTCCCCTGCCACAGCGGGAGGCCACGGCAGGGAGCCGAGCTGGGAGCTTTAGGATCCAGGGATGCTGTAAAAATATCCCCCAAGCTGCTGAGTGGAGGCTGAGGCTGAGTCTGGGGTGGGGGAGCGGAGGCCCACGATCCGGGATAATTAAGGGAGGCTCTGAGCCCGGCACATCGCGAGCCTCGCAAAATACGAGCCGGTACCGGGCCCCGCTGCGTATTTTTAATTCAAGTGTTGATATGAAGATGGTGGCTGAGCGTGGACCCGGGTTGCCCCCAAGTGACCAAGCCGGCCGGTTCTGGGGCAGAAGCGCAGGGCCAGCCCGCGAGCTCCATGAACTCAGTTGCCTCCTGCGGTGGAGACAGTTTGGGGCACAAATGACGTCACCCCCTGGAACACGTGGACCCCCAGGGGAGGATGAGACCCCCGCGGTGGAGCGCATGCCGGGGCGAGGGTTCTGGGGGACGGGTAGCCAGGGACGGCCCCGGGGTCAGAGCTGGCTGGACAGACCCCGCAGGCCACGCTGGAGCCGGGAGGGCGCGTGGGGAGCGAGACCGCCAGGGGGCGCCGTCGGCCCTCCGGTCGGGCAGCGCTCAGTGCAAACTACTGTCAGGCCTGTGCGTCCACCGTGCCCGCGTGGCCTCGGACACAGAGTCTCCTCTTCCTGCGCTTCCTGGCTCTGCGGCGCCCTGCCAGTGTCTGTGGCCCGTGAGGACAGGCCTGTCCTGTCACCTCCCAGTGGGTGACCTTAGGCAGGCAGTCTGGCCTTTCTGCGCCTCACTTTCCTTGCAGTGTAAGGAAGCGGGGCTTTTTAGGGGCCCAGCCCCGACTCGGATTCACCTCTCCCTTGGCTTCCAGCACCTTCCACACGGACTCTCTGTGAAAGAGAGACTGTACCTCTGTGTGCCAGGCCAGTGCCCGGGAACGAAGGGCTTGGAAGAAGGGGCTCTGCGGCCCCTCTGCCACTGCCTTCCCTGGGCCCCCAGGGTGGGCAAGGTGGGTCCCTGGAGTCCCACTGCTTTCCCTCCTCACTGTTCTCCTGGGGGAGGGCGGGTTGCACTCCCCACACTATTCTTGGAGGACAGGGCTGGTAAACAGTTGTTGTTAGGTGCCATTGAGCCGTGTCTGACTCATAGCGACCCTCATAGGGTTTTCAATGGCTGACTGTTTCGGGATTGCCTTGGGAGTGGGTTGCCGCGTCCTTCTCCCATTTGTGGTGCTGGGAATGGAACTCGGGATCTCAGAAACTGCAGAGCAGCGCTCTACCAACTGAGCTAAATCCCAGTCCCCAGTAAACAGTTGTTGTTGTTGTTGTTGTTAGGTGCCGTCGAGTCGGTATCCGACTCATAGCGACCCTCATAGGGTTTTCAATGGCTGAGTGCTTCGGGATTGCCTTGGGAGTGGATTGCCAGGCCCTTCTCCCATTTTTGTGGTGCTGGGAATTGAACTCGGGACCTCAGAGACTGCAGTGCAGCGCTCTACCCACTGAGCTAAATCCCAGCCCCACAGTAAACAGTAGGTGCTCAATAAGCAATCGATGAAGCGATGCTGAGTGGGACGCTCCTGCAGGTCAGGACAGTTAGGGAGACGGCCATGTGGGGCCCTGGAGGGGTGCTGTGGAGGGGCTTCTTGTTTTCTCTTGGGCTCTGCTCTGCCAGGACCTGCCACATTGTTGGGGAGCTGGGCCTTCCCCAGGGGGACGGCTCTGGGCAGGGCTGCAGCCCGATTTGTTGTGAAGGCGGCGGTGGAGGATGGATGGCTGGGGCTGGCCCAGGAGCAGTGGGTAGCATTGCAGGGTACTTGGGATGGCGGGCTGGCCTCGAGGATGAAGCACAGGTCTGCAGGGTGAGCTCAGGGAAGTGGCGAGGCCACTAGGTACCCGGAGGACCCTCAGGGGCGAGTGCACTCCTGGGGCTGCTGCTGTTTGGCCTCACATGCCAAGTTGTGGGCACTCGTGGCCCACCGGGAGTGTCGTCCACGGAGAATGATGGTGGCTGGCAACAGAATTTCCGAGGGGCAACCAGTTCACTCTGGGGTTGGAAGAATTTGGGGCCCCTGGCTGGGGCAGGGGGACAGACTTTGCCTTCTTGGGAGGTGGGAGCACCTGGCAGAGGCCCCTGGTCACAAGCTGCAGCAGAAGGCCAGCCCTGTGGCTGCCCCTCTTCCTGCCTCCCCAGAAGGGCACAGGTGCCACCAGTCTTTGGAAACACCCTCCAGAGCCCAGCTCACGTGGGTACCAGGCTGTGGCTCTCCTGGGTGAGGCACCACAGGCCAGGAGAGGGAGGGTGCCCTTCAGGAAACTATGGTGACAGCAGGCAGAGGAAGGGCCCTCCTGGAAGCCGGCTCATTGTCCAGTTTTGGGGGCAGGTGAGCTCCAGGAAGCAGCTGGCGTCTCACACAGAGGACAATGAGGTGAGCCGCCCTGTAGCTCAGGACAGCGACAGGCTGGAAGCAGTCACCGCACCCGTGGCCCAGCTGTATGGCATCCGCTTGGGTGAGAGAGGGGTGGAAGGGCCGGGCTATCAGCACCGACAGCACGGGGAAAGCAGGGGGCAGAGCTGACCACACTGAACAATGAGAAGAGAGGAGCCGGGCAAACCCAGAGGGAGTGAGCTAGAGGCAGGTGAGAGCGAGCCGGGTTCCGATCTCTGCTGGATCTCTATGTGTCTCTACCTTTGGCTTATCAGCTACTTCAAGTGGGTCAGGAGTTTGCTCCCTTTGTCTTGTGTGATGAGCCACCTGAAATGAGACCCCTAGGCTAGAAGGCACTCAAGACACACTGGGGAAGAGCTGCCTCCTCAAAGTTGAGTCTGCCTTAATGACAGGGATGGAGTAGAGGCCCTGGGACCTCCATTTGCTGATGTGGCACGACTCAAAATGAGAAGAAATACAGTGGCTGCAACACTGGGCTCAAATGTAAAAAGATAGTGTGCGTGGCAGCATTGGGCAATATTTCATTCTGTTGTACACAGGGTCGCTATGAGTCAGATCTGACTTGACGGCACCCAGCTACCACGTGAAATCCCTTTTGGATGAGGCAGATCTTGGATGAGAAGCTGGACACCCAGCCCCAGCCGGAGGGCTCTCTGGGAGAGGAAATGGAGACTGCAGACAAAACTGGTCTCAGCCACAGCTCTCAGAGAAGCTGAGGAGTCAACTCCGCTCGCAGGATGGGGTAGGCATCACACTGCCAGGCTCAACCCAGATGTCTCTCTCCACTTTCCAAAGCCGAACTCTGGAACATTCCACAGCTGGCCCTAGGACCGTTAGCTGCTGCAGACCTGGTTTGGGACACAACTTTGCAAGATGCCCTGGCCCGTGTACGCCCACTGGCTCTTGCCACCTTGGGCAAGCGGACAGAGAAAGGCCAAAGGCCAAGCTTGGCCTGGGCAATTGGTAGAGAGGGTAACTGAAGAAAGACCTGGGGCTGAAGCAAGGGGTCAGGACTGGGGACGTAGCTCAGCGGCGCAGCACCTCCCTAGCGTGAGCAAGGCCCTGGGTTCCAGCCCCTCCCCCCAAAACAAAACAACACTTAGAACCACAGCTTAACCTGGACGCTGGCCATTGGTGGGCAGCTGATTTCTCTCTGTGCCTTAGGGGCCCCATCTTTAAAATGGAGGCTGTCGTGTTGATCTGCTGAGGCGAGGGCTCAACGGGCTTCGTGCATTCCCACGAGGACGGTGGCTGGCAGGTGATAAGTAAGTCCCAAGTGTTGCTTCTGGTTGCTGCTCTTGAGAGCTTGTTTGGAGGTTCTAGCAGGGGAGCGAAGCTACCCGTATACCCTTGACCAAAGAACGGTCCTCCATCTATCAGGGATGGTCATCCTCTTCAACCAAGAGCGCAGCTTTGGGAGGGACCCACATGGAGCAGTGAGGGAGGAAGGGAACACCTGCCTAGCCAGCCAGATCGGCCGAATCAACCCTGACGATCAATGGGGTGACATGTCGCAGCCAGATCGCCCTCACATCCCTGGTTGCTGTTCTTAACAGGGAGCTAGATTCCAGAACTGCCCTGTTGAGGCGTGGGCTCTGGGTCTAGGGTGACCTGGGCGAGAGACGTCAGCCCTTCTGGTCCTAGGCATAATCCTCCCACCTCCGCACTGTGTAAGCTCACAAAGGTTCTGGCCTAAGCAGGTCTGGGCAAGCTGATTGTACAGGTGGACCGTGGGCTGGATGCAGCTCTTTCATGCCCAAATCCAGAGCCCAGAGGCTCTGCACCTGACCCTCTAAGAAGCCCACAGCCAGCCCAGAGGAGGACCTCCAGACATCGGCCTGGGTAGGTCTGGGCATCTGAAGCCCAAGAAGCGGCTCAGACAGAGCAGCCTCCCACCCCCGCCCCCAGGCCTCGTATTTTGTGAAATGTTTACCCAAGCAAACCCCACCAGGCATCCCCCAGAGGCTCCTGGTTGCCCACGGGGGCCAAGACACACCCACCGGGCAAACTGAATGGAGGGCAGTCATTGCTTTAATTCTGGTCAAGATCTGACACACCCGGGACCGAGTGGGCGGGGCCCTGCCACCCCACCCCAACGCACCCCCGGGGCAGAATCACGGGCTGCTCCCGCACACATGATCGTTTACAAAAATAAATATTAAAAAGCGGCAACTCTTCCGTGATCGTGGAATTCATCCGACGGCGACTGAACGAGTCTGAGCATCTGGCGTGTCTCGGAAATTGCACCAAAGGATCTGGAAGCACTTGGAGGCGGGGCGGGGCGGGGCGACCGCGGCCTCACATCTCCGAGTCGGCGTACATGCCGTTGATGAGATAGTCCACCTGCGTGTAGTCCTTCTTCTTGTAGCTCTCGTACGCTTGCAGGGCCAGCACCGCCACGACGGTGACGAACAGTGCCACCCCGAGGACCAGCACCGCCAGGAGGATGGTTCTGTTCACCAGGGAGGGGGACAGAGGCTCGGTGGTGACCACCAGGTACTGGCCGTGGGTGCTGAGCTGGCACGCGTCCGTGGCTGGCGTCTCGGGGCCGCCTGCGCTCCCAGGTGTCGGACCTAAGGAGGCAGCTGCGGGTGAGGCTCTGGTCTCCACCTGCTCCGGTGTGGGCTGCAGAGTGGGGCGTCCGGTCCCCGGCGTGGACGGCCCAGCGCCTGGCTGTGTTGTGGGGGCTGTGGTCTCCCCTACAGGGGCTGGGCTGGCGTGTGGCGCGGGCGCTGTGCTGGCAGTTGGCTCCGTGGCTTGTGCCTGGGTGGTGGTCACCGCTGCTGAGGACACTGGAGCCACGGAGCGGGGGCTGATGGGCTCTGGGGCGGTGTCTGAGGGCTTGAGCGTGGACCTGCCTGCCGTGGTTGGCGCTGGCTGGTCCACGGATGCCGGGATGGTGAGGCTTTGTGCTTGGGGAGGCGTGGTGGGGGCAGGGCTGGCGGCGGAATTAGTGGCCCAGGGCTCGGCAGGGCCGGCCGTGCCCGTGGGATGGCTTGGGTTTGTGGTGGTCGCAACAACAGTCTGAGCACGCGGGGCCAGCGTCGCCGCTGTCGCTGTCGCTGTGCCGGGCAAGGTGCTGGCAGGCGTACTTGGCACTTGTGCGTGGCGTGTGCTGAGAGAGGGAAGCCCCGCCGGGGGTGTGGTGGGGGACTGCCACGTGGAGGCGGGGCCTGGTGACGTGGTGGGGGTGGGAGTGGGGGAGGTCACGTGGTCAGCCAGCCCTCCAGTGGCTGCTGGGGCGCTCACACTTGTCCTGCCTGTTGTCTGTGCTGTGACTGCAGTGGAGTTGAGGCTGGGTGGTGCTAAAGTTCCATTGGTCAGCGTGACAGGAGATGATGTCACCGTGCTTGTGTGGTTATCAACCCTTCCACCTGAGTCCACAAATGCACTTCTCCGGACTAGTTTATTCCACACCTTGTTAGGGGCTAAGGATTTTTCAAGTCAGAAAAAGGAGGGGGGGAGAGAGAGAGAGGGAGAGTGGGAGAGAGAGAGAGACAAAGATAAAGGGAGAGGGGAAGGGGGAGAGAGAGAGAGGAACTTTTAAGCATGTGCATGTAGATCACTGGGTGGTCAAGTGACCCCTGGCCCCTGGGGCTGGCTGGGTGGCGCCCTGCTCTCTGCCCACGGCCCCGTGGGTCGGGGGAGGTGGCGTGCGAACACAATCCTCCTCTCCTGCTGGCCCAGCTGGCTGCAGTCCTCCAGGAAAGCCCTTGATACCCTGCCTTCCTACCTCCCCTGCACTCTCCGCACCCCAACACACAGGCCTCTTACGAGCTTCACGATTTGATCCAGTTCACAAAACATCGGCTCAGAAGCCTCACACCATGGGCATGACTTGCCACTAACAAAGAAAAGTAAAAACAAAAACCCAAACCACTGCACACAGCCCTGGGTTCGCAAAGCAGCGGAACGGCTGCACAGATGTCCCCCAAAAAGAGCTCCTAGCTCTGAGAAGGCTGGGCTGCAGGAATTCTTGGAAAGGAGCAGCGCCTGGCGTAAGGCAAGGAACGCGCTCCGTACTGGATGTGCGAACGGGCGAACTCCCCAGAGAGAACGAGCTTTGTGACAGACAGGACATCGTGCCAAGCAAGCTGACCTCCCCGGGCTCTGCTGCCTGCTCCCATGGGGGCTCCCCAGCCACCCCGGCCCTGAGGCAGCTCTGCCTGACCCTTCCCAGCCCTGCACTGGAAAGTCTGGGGTTTCCAGATCCCTCTCTCACAGGCTCAGGGTGCCTGGGGCCCAGGAGGCCTCTCCAGCAGTCACGCGGCTTCCTTACTTACGTGGCTCAGTAGGTGCCACTTGGCTTCTGGCCAGGGGCAAGGAGGAAATGCAAACCAGCACCAGGGCCGTCCACATCTTGCAGGTGAGCTGGGCGCAGGGCGGGGCGGTCCCTGAGGCTCCTGCCGGCCAGCCCCTCAGGCCGTTCACGGGTCCTTTCTGCTTGGCCAAGGGATCTGGGGCAAGAAAGCACACGGTCAGCAGGCATCAGGTCGGCATGCAGCCTTGCTGAGGCACCTGGCTCAGCGCTGTACCCACTGTGGACGCGCCAGTGGAGTCCAAGGTGCAAACGGAACCAAGCCCTTCAATTAGGACCTGGGGCCCAGGAAGAGCACAGGTCGCGGCCGTGGTGGGCACGCAGATCTGCCCCGGTCTTGCCTCTGGCAGGTGAAAGCACCTGATGTGACTTCACCACGGCTCTCACCCTCCGCAAGTCCCGGAGGCCAGAGTGGGAGGGGCAGGAGCCAGGGCCGAGAGCTCAGCACCCTGACAGGGCTGAGGCCTCATCACGGAGACTGGCTAAGTCTTCCAGTCTTCTCCCATGGACAGCGGGCACAAGGCAGGCCTGAAGTCCCTGTGCACCCTGGACAGCTAGCTGGGCATGCCATACCCACAGGAGACCGCTTAGTCGTCAATCCTCCCATCCATCCGTTCATCCACCCACTCATCCAACCAGGCGTCTAGCCACCTTCCCACCCACCCACTCACCCAACTGTTTGTCCACTGACTATTCTACCCAAATACCCATCTATCTACCCATTGACTATTCCATCCAATTATCCATCCATCCATCCACCTACTCACCCATCCAGTATTTACTGAGTGTCTACTCATGTGCCAGGCTTAGGATAAAAAGATCAGTAACACACAACACCTCCTCCGCAGGGGAGGGGCTACAGTCCAGGGGGAGACCCAGACAAGAGACCCTTGCAAGCTGGCACAAGCATTGAAGGGCACGATTTGTGCCTGTGGCCAGGCCTCAGGGGATGCGGTAGGCTGGCCCTCTGTGTGGAGGCCCCGAGGGTAGCTGGGCGAGGCTGGCAGAGGACACGGTGCATGGGGAATTCAAGGACACTGAATTTGGCCAGTGGTGGTGGGTGTGTCAGAGAAGGCTTCTTGGGACAGTGACACCTGGGCACGGCTGAACACTGGCTGGGGCTCCACCTGGTGGGAGAGCTGAGTAGCGAGGGAGCAGCTGAGAACAGCAGGGTCCTAGGTTAGGAAAGAAGGGTGCGATGCAGCTCAGGCCTGGGGGAGGCGGCTGGTCCCGCTGGCCTCGTGGCAGTCTGGATTTCAGGCTGGCGTGAGAAATGCCTACGAGTTTCACACACGGGGCAGCTCTGAGCATGCCGGGTGCTCCTGCCTAGGGACAGCTGCTCATCTGGAAAAGACCCCACCCAGGCAGTGTCCCTGAGGGACCCTCTCCGGCCCTGGCCTGCCTCTGCCCGGGCACTTCCTGTGCCCAGCTGTCTCCTGCCTACCTCTGGCACCTGCCATAGCTGGGGGTCACTGGCACCCTGTGGAACATGCAGCCCGACTGAGCTGGCTGTGGAGGAAGAGGCCTCGCCAGCAGGGAGACCATGTGGTCCTCGCATGCCCTTCCCACTCACCCTGAAAGCAGAGCCCTCCTCCCTGCCAATGTGCCACAGAGGCATCGTTAGAAGAATCAGGCTCATTTGCCGTGGCTTGTTTTCTACATAAAATGATAGCAATAATGAAAAGGAGATGGTCACGTGGGAACCAGCACTTGGCAGCCCACAGTAGAAACCCCCAGGCCCTGTGGCTGCAGGCGGACTGATGTTGGAGCCACCAGGTCAGACCCAATCGTCCCCAGAGACGAAGGGACCCTCGATGTTTGGCTCCCTGAGCAGCCTTTTAACTCCTTCAGGGCTGTCTTCCCTTGAAGAAGCGACAGCAAAAGGAACCAGGGAGCGCGCAGGGCAGCAGGCGACAAAAAGCACATGTCACAGGCAAGGGCATCCACAAGGTCCGATCCCAGCTCACGAGCCTGCTAACCAAGTGACCTGGACAAGATATGTAACCGCTCTGAGCCTCACTGAACTGTGTGAGGGTGACAAGGGGTCACATGGGCAACTACCCATCGGCCCTCCCCAAGGTGCACTTCCAGCCAAGCAGTCACCGTACAACCCAAAGGGGCGTCTGGGGTGGTGGCGGGGTGGCTCTCTGCGGCCTATAGTGGATGGGCACTGAGCCCTGGCATACCAGCTCTTCGGGAGCCTGGGACTCCTGGAGGCTTCCGACCCCTTCCCACAGGCAGCAACTCGTCCTAGCTTTAAATGGCACTTCTCCTCCGGAACCAGCGCAAAGGCTTGATGTCTCATGGGCTTAGGAAAGCCACCCAGTCCTGTGAGCCACACATTTGCATCTGTTTCCCGGAGTGCAAAAAGCATTCTTTGTTCTGACAGAAGAAAGTGTGTGTGTTGGGGGGAAGAAGAGACAGAGCAACGTCCTAACAAGGAAGAACTGAGATGGGGAGATTCTGGCACAAAGAACCCACAATCAGCCATTAGCTGAGGCGCTGCAGCTGGGCTTTTGGTAAATAGTGAGCATTTAGCTGGCTCCTTCGGGGCACTTCCCGCTACTGCTGCACTTAGAATGCCACCACCACGGGGTCCAGCATGCTCCCGTGCCTGAGCCCTGGCCTGCAAGTCTGCTGGTGAATTCCAGCTGGGATGGGCTGCCAGAGGCTGCTAACTGGCAAGGGGTATCTCAGCTCTCTGGGCAAGGGGGAAGCAATCAGGGCCCTTGCTTCCCCTTACTACAAATCTCTGCCAACAGGGGTCAGCAAACTTCCGTAAAGGGACAGACATCAAATGAGTTAGCCAGTGTAGTAGGCTCTGTGGCCTGCTCCTCGGCCACTCAGTACTGCTATGGCAGTGCAAAAGACACGGGGGTGGACAGTCAGTGGATGCATGTGGCTGTGGCCCAATAAAACTTTATTCCTACTAACAGGTAGCAGGGGATTCGGCCCACGGGCTGCAGTTTGCCAACTGCTACTCAAGCACTTAAGTCAACCTCATGATCGCTGCTCTAGCTACCTCAGTGTATTTATTCTTCTTCTTCCTCCTCCTCCTCCTCTTCCTCTTCCTCCTCCTCCTCCTCCACTTTTGTTTTTTTTTAAAGATATCCTGGGAGGTTGAGGCCAGGGCTCATGGATGCTAGCCAAATGCTCTCCCACTGAGCTGCCCCTTCAGCTCCCACATGTTTACTTTTATTTTGAGACAAGGTCTTGCTAAATCACACAGGATACTTCTGCCCTCCAATTTGTGATTCTCCTGCCTCTGCCTCCCAAGCTGCTGGGATTATAAGCATGTGCCACAGCTAGTTCTTTCTGGTATTTTTGTTTATTTCTTCCCTTCCCTCCCCTTCCCTTCCCCCTTCCCTTCCCCTTCCCTTCCCTCCCCTTCCCCTTCCCTTCCCTTCTCTTTCCCTACCCCTTACCTTCCCCTTCTAC
>VMDO01041055.1:0-11525 GCA_007922755.1 Pedetes capensis
AAAAGGCCAAAAGGAAAATGATAAATGACAAGAGCCAGAACTTGGAATTTAAAAAAAAAGGAAATTCAAAACTAACCATAGGTTAACGGTTTCATCAAGGATAAATTCAGTAAGCAAGACATAAAAACAAACAATAAACAGGCAGAGGATATAAGACAATAATTCATGAAAAAAATCTATTTAACTTATTTTTTATTTAAAAAGTAGGAATTTCACTTCACTAGAAATCAAAGAAATGTGATTAAAACAAGATGTCAATTCTGTCACCAAATCAGCAATAATTTTAAAATTTAAAAGTATATTATACCCTATGCTGATGAATGCCCATGGGTGTCTTCAGTGCTAATCTGTAAAAGCCTGTAGTCGTACCACTGTGGCATCCAATCCCATCAGATCTCAGAAGCTAAGCAGGGTTGGGCCAGATTAGTACTTGGATGGGAGACTGCCTGGGAACACCAGATACTATAGGTTTAGGAGACAGACCCAGCAACCCACTCCCAAAAAATAATCAGCCATGGAAAACCCTAGGGAGAGCAGAGGAGCACTAAAAATACAGTTTTGCCTATTGTATGTAGGATTGCTATGAGTCTGACACCAACAATGGCACCTAACAACAACAACAATAACAACAATAATCTGTAAACATGTGAATTTATCTTCCTTTTGGAAATTAACAATATATAACAGACGTTTTTAAGAGTTCCAAGAACTTTGACTCAGAAATTTTATTTCTTAACATATATGTTAGGCAATGGGAGACGGACCCAGCAACCCACTCCCAAAAATCAACCGGCCATTGAAAACCCTATGAGCAGCAGAGAAGTACTGACAATAGTGTTTCACCTGTTGTATGTAGGGTCGCTATGAGTCAGATACCAACTCAATGGCACCTAACAACAACAACAATCTTAGGCAAAGCAACCCTTTTTAAAAAAAGACTATTTACAACAGTTTAAAAATTAAAACAATTTAAATATTCAATAATATCAAGATGATGAAGTAGTTGATAGAGTCACTTGAAATAATATTACAAATATTTTTAATGACATGTACAAAAATCTAAGACAAATAAAAAACATGTACAATGCTTCTTGCATAATATTAAATGAAGAAAAGTCAGACATAAAACTGCATATGTAATAGAATCCAGACCTTATAAAAATTAAACAGAGTAAAAAAGACAAGAACTAAATCACTGAAAATGTGAAAATTTTGGGGGAGTGATTGGAAATTAAATGATGGGTTGTTTTTTGTACTTCTTACTAGCCAAAGCTTCCTTAATACTTTATGATGAAAAACAAATAAATAAATAAACAATTTTTTATTTTGAAGGAGTAAGGAGTTGAACCAGGGCCTCACAACATGCTTTTTGCAAGTGCTCAGCCCCTGGGCCACATTCTAAGCCTATTTTTTACTTTGTGTTTTGAGACAGGATCTCGCTAAGGGATGCAGGCTGCCTCTGGCCTCGAGCTTGACATCCTCCTGCCTCTTCTTCCTGAGTAACTGAGATTAAAGGCATGTGCCACTGCATTTGCCTCAGTGGACTCTATTTTTTTGATAGGCAATAAAGAACAAAGATGTGGGACCAATACTCCACAATGTCTCCATCATAAATAATAAAATACTGTGAAGCTGAGCACAAGTCTGACCTCTCTGTCCCTGCCTGCCCTCCCTCCCCTGAACTCAGTCTTGCCTCCCACAATTAGAGTGGGCATGAGATGGCCCAGCCCACTTAACAAATCCACCCAGTGCACAAAGGCCAGCAAACCCAAGCAGAGGGCAGAGAAGGCACAGACACACACCTGGGTAAATCTGATGAAACACACATGAAGCACCATTGACTGGATGCTTGCTGTTGTTGTCAGGTGGCTTGGGAGGTGGAGGCAGGAGGATCGCAAGTTCGAGACTAGAGGCAGTCTGTGTAATTTAGCGAGACCCTGTCTCAAAAAAAAAAAAGTAAAAAAATGGGCTGAGTGTGCAGCTCAGTGGTCCAGCACTTGCAAAGCATGCAGGAGCAAGGCAAGCGTGGGTTCAACCTCCAGTACCGCCAAAAAAAAAAAAAAAAAAAAAAAATTAAATTAGTGTCCATATTAGCATTAGGATTACCATTAAGCAAAGCACTAGGGAAATGGAGCAAGGACTCCTAATCCAGCCTGGGGATGGAAGTGCCCAGGGAAGGCTTCCTGGAGGAACTGGCCTGAAAAATGACCAGGAGTTCAGCTGCGGAATATGATGGTGGAAAAGTATTCTAGGAAGAGAGAACCGTGTGTGCAAAGGCCCGGAGGTGAGCAAGAGTGAGTGTATTCCATTAGCTTTAGGAAGCCTGGTGTGGCTGGGGCTGCCAAGGGGGAAGGGAAAGGTGGGAAGAGGCACAGGTGTCCAGGGGCACCAGGGGCACATCCCACAAGGCCTGGGAGCCAAGGTGGGGAGTTTGGATGTGATCTGGAGGCCACTGAGGGCTCGTGGTCGCAGAGTGACATGAGCAGATTTGGGCCAGCTGGGGAAGCCTAAAGGAGACCCAGCTGGAAGAGGAGAGGCAGCTGCCACCATCTACGGGAGGGAAGAGGGAGTCTTGCACCAAGGCTTGGGCCACGGGGCGGAAAGAAAGGGCAGATCCCTCCACCGGCATCCCAATCTAGCACTGAACGGCAGGCAGACAAGGCAATCCACTCCCAAAGCAATCCTGAAACAGTCAGCCATTGAAAACCCTGTGAGGGTCGCTATGAGTCGGACCTGACTCCACCGCACCTAACAACAACAAAGAGCATCTGAGACTCTGGGCCAATGGCCTGCACACATTGTCTCCCATGATCCTCACACAGCTCTGAGCCACGGATGATTGACAACTGAAGAAATGAGGCCCAGCCAGGGGAGAGAGGCTGCTGGCTCCGGTGACAAGGACTTGGGTTTTAAGACCTGTTTTTAGCATTTCATGTTGCAAGTCTGTATCCGTAGCAAGATAACGACGTCTTGAGGGTCTGGGGTTGCTTTAAGCATCTGTGGGTCCCCGGGATCTGGCGCCCAATCGGCGCTCAGTGCATGTCTCCCTGACTCCGGCCCCTCCCAGCCACCAGCCGGTGCACTGGGCTGAGGCTCTGCCAAGCCCTGTACCACGGAAAACCAAACCACACTGGGTTTCCAGCAATGTGGAAAACATCCCGCAGGAATCCGTCGTCCCCATGGCTCGCCTGCACAGGGAGAGGCAGTGGGAGGGGGCCAGGCTGCTGAGGACGGCTCCGGGCTGGGGGCCAGGGCTGCCAGGATGCCACAGTGGCCCAGGGGGAATGCTGGGAAGAGGGGCTGGGCAGGGCGGGGCTGGCCTGGAGGCCAGGTCTGCGAAGGAGCCCATCACGGCCTCCAAGCTCTCCGAAGCCACCGAGTGAAGGCAGGACAGGCGCTTGAGAGCAGCGAACATCTGTCCACCCGTACCCTCCCGCACACCCCAACCCTGGCCCACGCAGCCGCACGCGCATGCGCACTTGCTCCCTCCTCACCATTTATCCAGCATCTAAGAGCATCTGAGGGGCTGGGGTTTAGCTCAGTTGGTAAAGCGCTGCTCTGCCCTATCTGAGATCGTGGGTTCAATCCCCAGCACTGCGAAAATGGGAGAAGGACGTGGCAATCCATTCCCAAAGCAATCCTGAAACAGTCAGCCATTGAAAACCCTGTGAGGGTTGCTATGAGTCGGATCTGACTCCACAGCACCTAACAACAAAAAGGCGTCTCAGGCTCTGGGCCAGTTGGCCTACACACATTGTCTCCCATGATCCTCCACAGCCCTGAACCATGGATGATTGACAACTGAAGAAATGAGGCCCAGTAAGGCGAACTCATTTGCCCAAGCTCACCCAGCCAGGCTGGAGGGATGGGGGGATTCAAAGCCGGAACGCGCGCTCCTAAAGCCCTGGCTTTTAACCACCAGTCCAGAAGGCTTTAAACCCTGGAGCCGGTGGCCGTGAGGTCAACTCAACATGCACACATGTTTTGCTTGGACTCAACACTGTTTTAAAAAGTGGGAAATTTCACATAAAAATCCAGATTTCCGGCTTCTCTTTAGAAACCAGATCTGGCCCACATTTCCGCAGGGCCACAACTGGCTGGGCTGAGAAGTGGCTGCCCCTTACAGGACATTTGTGCTTGCCCCACTCCTCCCCAGCCCACAGACCTTGCCCGTGGCCCCTGCCTGGCCCCCCGGAAGGCATGGTGAGTGCACTCTGCCAGGCCCAGGAGCTTCCCCCCCAGGAGAGAGCCCACCCCCTGCCTACGTGGAGGTTCCCAGTCCCCTTTCCCGGACCCTCCTGCACCTCCTTCTCTCTCTTTCTCATGGTACGTATGAGACCTTTAAGTTTGCCCTGGGGGCAGTGGCTTCCCCTTTCCAAGCCTCAGTTTCTTAATCTCTAAAATGGGAGTCTTAAGAGTCCTTATCTGATACGGCTGTTAGAGAATGACATGAGCTTCCGAGCTCTGGATTGAGGTCCCACCGCCCTCCATCTCCCCTTTCCCCTTTCTGTGGGACTGAACAGGTTGAGGCCAGGTTCGCTGGGTCCCCTCAGCTGGCTGAGGAGTCACATTTGGGCTCCCACAGCCCTGGGGCTGACCCTTTCCTAAAGCTTGTTGGGCTTGAGCTTGCTGATGGCCCATCCCGTGAGGGTGGTGCCCATCGTGCTTCATGCCTGGACCTCGAGGGCTCACCGTAGATTAGGAGAATCGGCCCCAACCCCTCCTCTTCACTGTCCACATGCATTCACTGTGATCCAAGCTAGTCTCGAGGTTTTAAACACCGCCCTACTGCAATGATTCCCAGCATCCACCTCCAGCCCACAGCCAGGGCATCACGTCACCACTAGAGAGCCAACGGGCATCCCAGACTCAAGATGCTCACGTGTGGACTCCGCCATTCCCCACCAACCAGCAAATGCCGCAGCCTCCCCTGCTCCCTCTTTCTGCTTGGTCTGGCATAAAACAAGGAAGTCAGCCTCGATGTCTCTCTTCTACCCACACCCGCAATCCTGATGGCTCTCGTCGCCTCCATCACCATGGCACTGGTCCAAACACCATCATCTCCTCCCTGGATGAATGAGAACGCTTCCCATCTAGTCCTTGCTCTGTTCGAACCCTTACTTCCTGACCAGCCGTTCTCGACAGAAGACCCTGAGTGGTCCCTCGGAACCTGGGTCCTACCGCATATCTCTACTGCCCTAACCCCTGCCACTGCCCTCTTCTTAATCAAAGTACACACTGGAGTTCTCACAGTGGCCTTGGGGCTCGCTCACCTCGCTGAGGGCTTCTCCCTTTCCTCCCGGAGTGGCAGAGACTGGCACAAAGCCCCCCAGCTAGAAAGGGACTAAAATGATAGCTTTGACTTGCAGGCTTTTGATCTTTCTACTACAATGCCCAACATTCCAGCAAGCACATTGCCTCCCCTGGACCTGTTTCCTCATCGGTAAAATAAAGATCCCTCCCCTCACCTAGCCTGCAGCCATAGCCCTGTGGCATCTGATCCCGTCAGATCCCGGAAGCTAAGCAGGATTGGGCCTGGTTAGTACTTGGATGGGAGACTGCCTGGGAACATCAGGGGCTGTAGGCTTGAGAGAAGGACCGGCAACCACTCCCAGAAATGAATTGGCCACTGAAAACCCTATGAATGACAGAGAAACACTGACAATAGTGTTTCGCCTGTTGTATGCAGGGTCGCTATGAGTCGGATACCGACTCGAGGGCACCTAACAACAACAACCCCTCGCCTGGATTACATCAGCGTGGGAGGGCTCACATTCTTCCTAAGAGTACATGGCCCCTCCAGTATTTGACGACTCTGGGTGGGACTTGAGCAGGAGATGTGTTCCTATCACTTCCACACCTCTGATGCCTGACAATAGTAAACATGGGTGGCTGGGCGTATGAATGGGTGGGGAGAGGGATGGGTGGATGGAAGGTGGATGGAGGGTGAGTGGAAGGTGGATGGATGGAGGTGTAATTGGATGGATGGGTGGTTAGATGGTTGGATGGAGGTTGGATGAAGGAATAAATGGACAGATGAGCTAATGATTTAATGAGAAAATTGAGACAGCAGAGTCGAGGAGAAAAAGGAGAGAAGATATTTGTTAAGAGATTGTTTCAGGACATCTGAAGATGCCCATTAGCATCCGGTTTAGAGTTGAAAGACGGAGATAAAGCCAAGGATGGGAAAGCCTCATTTACTCACCAAGTGCTTAGCAGGAGATGGGACTCTGAGCCAATGGGCTCAGTGAGGGGCAAGTGAAACACAGGACGGAGCCCAGACTTTAGGATCAGGTGGACTTGGGTTCAAACGTGTCACTGCAGCTTGCTAGCCACATGCTGATAGCCCCCAGTCTCCCCAGGCTCTTTGTTGTTGTTGTTAGGTTCCATCAAGTCGGTATCTGACTCATAGCGACCCTATGTACAACAGGCAAAACATTATTTTCAGTGCTTCTCTGCTGTTCATAGGGTTTTCAATGGCTGATTGATTTTTGGGAGTGGGTTGCTGGGTCTGTCTCCCAAGCTTACAGTATCTGGTGTTACCATCAAAGTACTAATCAGGTCTGCCTCTGCTTAGCTTCTGAGATCTGATGCCACAGGGCTAGGGCTGCAGGCCCAGGCTCTTTAGGGGCCATATAATCCTCCTGTGCTGTGGCCCTTGTGAGGACTAAATGAGAAATCCTATTGAAATAAGTCTCCCCATTCCTGGCACATAGTAGGTGTGCAGAAACGGTGCTGCCGTCCTGGTTACGAAACGCGGAAGCCAGAGAGCAGGGCCCCAGCCTGGTCTGGCACCTGGGCCTCACTCCTTGTCTTGACTCAGCTGCAGAATCTCTGAGGAGGGGAGCCAGGAGCCCCGGGCCAGATGCACTGTCTCTATCTGTCACTCTCCTGGCCACCGCTACAAAGGGCCAGACGCCTTGCAGAGGGTACAGGTAAAGCTGGCCACGCCCCTGCCTGTCGGGCTGGGAACGCCCTCTGCAGGATCCAGCCACCTGCCCCGCCCCACCCTCTTTAGCCGGGAGAAGTTGGCCTCAGATCCGGAGCCCCAACTTCTCAGGAAGCGCTCAGACACGAGGAACTTTCCATCCACGTCCACATCACATGAATTTTGCGCAGAAAGGGAAAAAACCTAAAACGCTTCATCCTCTGGCTCCTGGGAGAATATTCCTTTTATGTGAAATTGGCAAAGAGGAAAACTCGAGATTCCTTCTCCTTTGCCTAATTGATATCAACATGAAATATTCTGGTGTTGTTTTAATAAGACTTTGGTTTTCCAGCAAGAGGAGGGGAAAGAAGAAAAAAGAAAAAAGGGCTCCTCCCGAACCAGAATATTTTTAACGAAAATATTTTGCTTGCATCGTCCGTGCCCCCCCCCCACCACCAATTCCCGCCCGGGCTTCAAAGGCACGGCGGTGCGTTCTGGGGTGCTAAGCGCGCCCGCGCTCCACGGCCCCTCCCCCGTGCATGGCAGGCCGACCGGCCAGGCGGTGCCAAGCCAGGAAGATATTTTTTCCAGAAGCAGCATCTGGCTGCTTGGCAGCCTTACAAGCAGTGGTGCTGGCAGCCAGGGCTGGCCGGGGTCTGTCGTGTGTTTGGGCCGCTGCCACCTCTGCCTCTAGTCCGCAGACACCATGTTCTCTCTGCTAGGCCAGGCCCCTCCTGCCCCTCCCCCTGAGAGGGCGGGGCACCTCCCAGCACCCTTGGGCTTTGCCCTCTGCCTCCCCTACAGAATTTGTCACTGGAGACCCACCTGGACTCTGGCTCCTGCCAACTTGACTGTAGGCAGGTGGTTTAACCTTTCTGAGCTCTGTTTTCTCAAGTGGGAAATAGCAGTCATGGCCATCTACGTAAACCAATCAGCCTGTCTAATCTGACCTCTGTCTGACTTTCCAATAGAACCTTACACTCTTTCTCATTGCACATGAAGACTGCATAGCCTCCTCTGCTTTCTCAAGCTTCCGAAGTCTTTGCAACCCCAGGGCCTTTGCACTTTCTATATGTCCTCTCTTTGCCCAACTTTTGAGCAGCTGGCTCCTTCTTCCTCTTCATTTCACCACTCAAAGTCCGTCTCCTTCGAGAGATTTCTCATCTCACGCAGCTCCTTCCTGACCGGCTTTTGCTGCTGAGCACTTACAACAAACTGCTCTATGCATTTGGTATTCTTCAGTTCTCCCCTGCCCACACTCTGGGGGCTTCATAAGGGCCAAGATCTCCTCTGTCTTATCCATTGGCCATCCCAAGCAACCGCACAGGACTTTCCAGAAAACTTGTGAATAAATGAAAAGGCTCCCAGGCCTTCTGTAGACACCTCTCAGTTCCCCTGTTAACAGCCTGGAGAGTCAGGGACATGCCCCACCCCCAGCCCATCCTCTCTGAGAAGGGAAGGAAGGTCGCTGATGGCGGCGCCTCCAACATAACCCGTCA
Organism: Pedetes capensis; assembly: GCA_007922755.1. Classification (NCBI taxonomy): domain Eukaryota; kingdom Metazoa; phylum Chordata; class Mammalia; order Rodentia; family Pedetidae; genus Pedetes; species Pedetes capensis. The sequence goes on from VMDO01041055.1 coordinate 8,428, forward strand.
CTGCCTCTGCTTCCTCCCTTATGTTCGCCCCAACACTTCAAGGCAGCAGTTACCGCTGATTTCCAAATGCAGGCGCTTAGATGTCGACGGACTGGCCCATTACCCCATGGCTGGGATGTGGCCTGCTCTGCCCTCCCCCATGGTCCTCTTCCTTCTGCTCCCCACGACTGGTCCTGCCCCTGGGCCGTGTTAGCTGGGGCTGGGACATGGAGCTGTGACGAACGTCTGAGGACAACTCCCACCCAGGCCCTTTGCGCCAGAGTGAGTGTCCTCATCCATCGTCTCTGGAAACTTAAAGGGTCTGGTGCTCACTGGACCTCATCACATAGAGGAGAAAACCAAGGTGCACAGGGAGGAAGTGGCCTCCCTGGACACACAGGAAGCAGGGGGATTCCAGAAATGGGAAAGGACCCACTGCCAGGGTCCTTTGTCTTAGGCTGTTTTCTGTTGCTGTAACTAAACACTGGAGGCTAGTTAACTTATAAAGAATAGAAGTTCATTTCGCTCACAGTTTTGAAGGCTGGGGAGTCCAAAAGCATGGCACCTGAATCAGCCTGGGGTCTGCTCAGCATCCGGGGAGGGAGGGCCTTTTTGCTGCATCACAACAGGGTCAAGAGCATCATATGTGAGGCGGAGCAAGCGTGCTGGAGAGGGCTGCTTCCATGACGAAGTCACTCGCTCAGCAACCGGGAAACCCAATCACTTCCCAAAGAGCATCATATGTGAGAGCGTGCTGGAGAGGGCTGCTTCCATGACGAAGTCACTTGCTCAGCAACCGGGAAACCCAATCACTTCCCAAAGAGCATCATATGTGAGAGCGTGCTGGGGAGGACTGCTTCCATGACGAAGTCACTCGCTCAACAACCTGGAAACCCAATCATTTCCCAAAGCCTACCTCCAAGGACCATTAACGTATGGACTTGAGGATTAAGTTTCCAACACATGAACTTTGAGGGACCCCTTCCAACCATGCTAACATTTGTGTCACACTTCCTAATGTACCTTCAATGCCCACTATTAGTCACCCAGCTAGAATGTGCCTGGGCTCAGCAAGCAGTCAGCGGAGGGGCAAATGAAGGGACGGAGGGACCCCAGGGTTAGAACAGGAGTCTGCGTCTCAGTGGATCACCAGAATCAAGGTTCCAATCTGGCCTCTACTTCCTGTCCTGGGCCTAAAGTCCACCCATGTCCAGACCCCAGCTTCCAGGGGTGTGGCTTCCCCAGGCACTGGCCCACTAGTGAAATTGGTACAATCAGCCCATACAAGTCTCTATCTCCATCCTTCCCACCCACAGGGGGACCAGGAATTGGAAATGCCAGCGACAGTTAATGACACCTATTCCTCCGGCGACTTTCTCCAAGATCACCCACCTCCACCTGTTCCGGAGCCCACAGAATGAGAATGTCACAGAGCGCCCCTGAGGCTGCAGGGAAACTGAGGCACCGAGAAGAGACGGCCCTTGTCAAGGTCATTCAGCCTTGGGTCCTGGGGTTAAGCTTAGTCTGGGCAGGAAGGGTGCTGTTTTGTGCCCAAGTGCTGTTTTGTGTCCTGTGCTGTTTTGTGCCCAAGCAAGCAGGTCACAGCAGGTACCTGGGGCCCTGCGCATGGGGCTGCATTGCAGCTCCCTCGTGCAGATGGTCATCAGGCCTGCCGGGTGGCAAGCCACTCAGGCTTGACACATCCTCTGGCTTCATGGGCGTCCTGCTAAGCTCACCAGACACAACAGAACACACCTGGAATGGTTTTCGAAGCAAGAGGACAGAGTGCAGTGTTCCTTGGGTCAAGCAGAGGATGGCCCTGACTGCCTGTCTCCTCCCCGGGGCATTCCGAGCACCTGTCTGGATTTGGGCCGGTCTCCTAGCCTCATGCATCCCATCAATATGCTAGCCATGGCTGGGCGCCGTGGCGCACGCCTGTAATCCTGGCGGCTCGGGAGATGAAGGCAGGAGGATCGCAAGTTCAAGACCAGAGGCAGTCTGCGTAATTTAGCGAGACTCTGTCATGAAAAGTAAAAAAAATGGGCTGGGGGCGCAGTTCAGTGGTCCAGCACTTGCACAGCATGCAAGTGGGAGGCCCTGGGTTCAAACCCCAGTACCAAAATAATTAATTAATTAAATAATTAAATAAAAATAATAAGATATGCCAGCCATGCCACAGTGCGTGGCAAGGCCTTTGCGGATGCCTCCTGTCCCCTCTTCCGGAATGCCCCACCCTACTTTATCCTTTGTGGAAAGCTGACTAGTCCCAAGAAGCCCACCCTTTTGGCCTTCCTCCTTCCTGCCTCCTCTCATCACTCCATCCCAGCGTTCTGTCCCATAACGGCCTCGCTAGGGAGTCGTCTCCCGCCCTGCTCTGTGAGCTCCGTGCAGCAGAAACCTTGTCCAATACTCTTAATGTCCACCCTGTTGCTGGTCAGTCTCAGCACCTGGCTGGTCACAGACCCCTGTCCAAAGGCGTCGGCTCTGCTACATGGCGGGGGTCACTCTTGAGATGCGATCCCTTTGGGAACGTTGCTAACTTGGGTGAGACCCCCGCAATGCCAGGGAGCACAGGCCCTTTTTTTTGCAGCTTTGCAGATGGCCCGCTAGGGGCTGAGTGTACTCCGGGAGCACTAGCTCGAGTTAATGTTAGTCTTCTCTCTCTTCGATCCCTAAAGCCTCCCTGGTCTGCACACAGACATCCCCCAAACCCAACATCAGCTTCACATAGGGGAGGATCTTGCAGAACGAATGTGGCTCTTCGCTTAGCAGTCTGAACCGTCCACTTTGGCAGCCTCCCCCGGCCTCCAGGGTGACATAGGTCACGTGTCCTAGGTTTACTGAAGAGGCCTGCTGGGGTGGCTCCTCCAGGGCTGGAAGGTAAGTTGTGGAGTGCCAATGTCTAAGGCTGCGGTTGGTTGAACTCGAAGGTGTGAGGGCAGAGAGGCGCAGCGTAGGACCGGCTTCAGGACCTTCTGCCCGCCCCCCCCCAGCACACCTGGCCCACACCTCAAGGGCCTTGCTGGTCCCCAGCCCCCATTTGCCCGTGCCTGCCTGCCAGCAAGCTGTGTCTGCTGCCCCTGGGCAGGTGGGTCTGGGAGGGCCAGCGAGCCATTTCC
>VMDO01041056.1:0-11481 GCA_007922755.1 Pedetes capensis
GTGGACCTGACTCATGCCATGGTCATTTCAGTCCCATCATATGGTTGTGAAAGCTGGCCATTGTACAAGGGAGATAGGAAAAGAATTGATGTTTTGAATTATGGTGCTACAGAAGAATATAGAATATTCCATGGAATGCAAAAACCACCAACAGATCTGTCCTAGAAGACGTGCAACTAGGGTGCCTCATGGAAGCAAGGATGGCGAGACTTCGTGTTACATAGTTTGGATATGTTGTGTGGAGGAACTATTCTGTGAAGGACATCATGTTTCAAAGAGTGGCTGGTCAATTAAAAAAAAAAAAAGGAAAACCCTCCACTAGAGGGATTGACATGATGCCTGCACCCATGCGCTTAAATGAAAATAAGATTGTGTTCCTGGCAAGAGTCCCCAACTGTTTCCTTCTGCTATACCTAGTGTAGGTTTGAGTCAGACTCATCTTGAGGGCACTTAACAAGAAATAACAAGCAGTCCACCACTGAGGCTCCCTGAGCAGCTCCTGGTGAGTGCATGACTGAGCCCTGTTGACCAATGTCCTACCTCTCCTTCTCACATCCTCATCCTGCCACTGGTCATTAGAAGTTGAAATTCAAGCCCAGGTTGTGAGATAGCCCTGTATGTGACAACCATCAATTAGCCTTGGCCTATCAAGGACCCAGATTCTTCCCAGAGGCACTCTTGTCTGGTTGACTTGGGGAGATAACTCAAATCTGGTGACAGACCTTTTCCTGGGTGATCTCAGCCAAGTACTACAAACTTTGTGCCTTAGAACTACAGAGATGTTTTGTCTCATGGTTCTGAAGTTCAGAGGTGTGTAATGGAAGTGTCAGTAGGGAAAGATACCCTAGATAGTGATTGGGGATGGTATGTTATAGACTTTCTTCCAATTCTTAAGTTTGTTGGTGTATGGCTGCAGAGCTCTGATTAGCATTGGACTTTGAATCATGGTTCTCGAGTGTGTGCCTGAATCCTTTTGACTTGTTGTCTTGCCTTTTCTCATTTTTTTTTTTGTTGTACATGTAGTACAGACAAGTGTCTAATGTACCATCTTCCTTCCTTCTCTTTGGAGGCTTGAAGTAGATGGACTGCCTCCACACAAAAGATCAGTCAGGGAGTGGAGGTCAGGGTGAAAGATCAGGAGATGGCATAGGGGTTTAAAGTTAAACTCTGTGTTATGGTCATGGTTAGGGTTAGATTTAGTGTTGGGTTCGGGGTTGGTGTGTAGGTGAGGGTGAGGTTGATGATGACAATTAGGGGAGGATTTAGAAGAGGTCACGGAATGAGGCACATCATTGCTGAGGTCACTTGGATATTATCAGAAAGCAGAGATTATTAGAAATTTTTCATGTATGTCTAATTGACTATGCCAAGGCATTTGACTATGTGGATCATTACAAAGTATGGATAATGCTTTGAAGAATGGGAATATCAGAGCGCCTAATTGTATTCATGAGCAACTTGTACATACAGTAGCAGGCAGTCTTTTGAACAGAAAAAGGAAACCCTGTTTGCTTTTATTTGAGAAAGCTATGCATCAGGGCTGTATTCCTTCACTATATCTCTTCAACTTCTATGCTGAGAAAATAATCCAAGAAAATGGACTTTATGAAGAATGTGGCATCAGGATTTGAGGAACTCAGGAATAGCCTCCATTATGCACATGACACTACTCTGATTGCTGAAAGTGAAGAAGATTTGAAAAATTTAATGATGAAGTTCAAAGAACACAGCCTTCAGTATGGACTAGGATTCCACATCAACAAAATGAAAATCCTTACAACTGGGTCAGCATGGAACCTCATGATAAATGGAGAAAAGGTTGAGTTGTCCATGCTTTTGCTTTACTTCTTTCTACAGTCAATGCCCATGGAAGAAGTTGTCTAGAAATCAAGAGAGGCATTGCTTTGGGAAAACCTGTAGCAAAAGATCTCTTTATAGTATTGAAAAGTAAAGATGTCACATTGAAGATGAAGGTGTGCCTGACCCATACCATGGTACTTTCAGTTGCATCCTATGGTTGTGACAGCTGGACATTGAACATGGGAGACAAGAGAAGAATGGATGTTTTTGAATCATGGTGCTGCAGACTAATATAGAATATACCATGGACTGCCAATAGAAACAAGAGATCTGTCTTAGAAGCGCAATCAGATTGCTTCTTGCAAGCAAGGAATAATAGACCTCCTGTTATGCATTTTGGACATCTAGGCAGAGACAGTTATTCCATGGAGAAGTACATTGTTTTTGGGAGTGTGGCAGGTTAATGAAAAATAGGAAAACCTTGCACAAAATTGTTTGACATGGTGTCTGCAACCATGGGCTTAAACATAAAAGCCATCATATTTCTGGCACAGAATTGGGGAAGGTTTTGTTCTGCTGTACATCAGGTCACATATGAGTCATACTTGACAGAAGGGCACTTAATAACAAATAACAAGGAGGCCAAGACCGAGGCTCCTTGACCATCTCCTGGTGAGAGCATGAGCAAGGGTCCCTGAACAATGTCCTTGTTCTCTTTTTTCCTTGTCCTCCTCTTGCCACTCATCTTTGGATGTTGACTCCCAAGCCTAGGTTGTGAGAAGGACCTGTATGTGACAACATCCCATCATCCTTAGCCTATGAAGGATCCAATTTCTACAGATGCATTCTTGTTTAGCTGAAAGGGGACAAACTTGAACCTGGAGAGAGGCCTTTTCTAGGGTGATCCTAGACAAATACCACAAACTTTGTGTCTTCTTACTACAAAGATGTGTTATATCATGATTCTGAAGTTGAGAGGTATTAATGGAAGTGTCAGTGGAGCCAGGTTCCCTAGGTGGTTATAGGGGATTGTGTGTTATAGGGTTTGTTTCCATTCCTTAATTTCCTGGCATATGGCTCCAGAGCTCTGATTTGCAGATGTCATCTAATCTTGGTGGTTCAGTGTGTGCCCTTATCCTTCTATCTTGAGTAGTCTCATCTCATCTTGTATTATCATTTTTGCTGTTGTTGTTGTTCATGTAGTACACACAAGCTTCTAGCTTACCATCTTCCTACCTTCTCATTGGTATCAGAAGTAGAGGTAAGCGACATTGCACCTAAGATCAGTTCAGGAAGTGGAGGTCATGTTGAAGGTTAGAGTGATAGGATAGGGATTTAGGGTTAAATTCAGGGTCATCTTCAGGGTGAGTATCATGGTTAGAGTCAGGGTCAGGGTTAGGTTTATTGGTGGCATTGGGTTTGGTGTCAAGGTCAGTGTGGCAATGAGTGTTAGCCCGGATTCTGAATTGGCGCAAGAACCAGCTACATCATTCTGATGTCAGAAGGATATTAGGAGAAAGCAGAGAATATCACAAAGTTGTCTATCTATATTTTATCAACTATACAATGCCATATGCTTGTGTGAATCATATCCAATTATTGGGAGCACTATGAAGAATGGGAAGACCAGAGCCTCAAATTTACTCATGAGGATCCTGTACATAGATTAGGAGGCAGTCTTTAGGAAAGATGTGGAAACAATGTTTGGTTTCAGTTGACTAAACTGTGCATCAGGGCTGTATCCTTCCACTGAATCTCTTCAATTTCTATCCTGAGAAAACAATCTAAGAAACTGGACTTTATGATGAATAAAATGGCAGCAGGATTGGAGGAAGACTCATGTACAACCTGGGTTATGCAGATGACACAGCTCTGCTTGCTTAAAGGGAAGAAAATTGTGAGCAACTACTGATGAATTTCAAAAACCATGGCCTTTCATACAGATTGGGTATCCACATCAACAAAACAAAATCCTTACAAATGGGTCAGTATGCAACTACATGATAAATGCAGAAAAGATTGAGGTTGTCCATGATTTTGTTTTATTTGGTTCTACAATCAATACCAATGGAAGCAGCAGTCAAGAAGCCAAAAGACCCAGTGCTTTGTGAAAATATGTAGCAAAAGACTTCTTTATGGTATTGAAAATTAAGATGTCACATTGAAGAAGAAGGTACACCTGACTCATGCTGTAGTACTTTCAGTTACTTCATATGGTTGTGAAATCTGGACATTGAACAAGAGAGACAGAAGAAGAACTGATGTTTTTGAATTATGGTGCTGGAGAAAAATATAGAATATACCATGGACTGCCAAAAGAACTAACAGATTTGTCCTAGAAGGAATGCAACCAGAGTGCTCCATGGAAGCAAGGATGGCTAGAGTGTGTTATGTATTTTGTACATGTAGTCAGGAGGGACTATTCCCTGAAGAAAGACATTGTGTTTTGGAGAGTGGAGGGTCAAGGAAAAAGAAGAAATCCATCCCCTGGGTTTGTTGACAGAGTGTCTGCAATCATGGGCTTAAACAAAAATAACATTGTGTGCCTGCCATAGAATCAAGGAGTGTTTCATTCTGTTGTACATAGGGTTGCTTTGAGTGGGAACTGACCTAACAGTATTTAACAAGAAACAGGAGCCCAGGACAAAGCCTCCCTGACCCACATGTGGTCAGTGCATGATCAAGGATCCCTGACCAATGTCCTACCTCTTTCCTTTCCTTGTCCTCATCATGCTACTGGTCTTTGGATGTTGAGACCTGAGCCCAGGTTGTGAGACAGATCTGTATGTGACAAGCCCCCATCTCCATTTGCTTATGTAGGATCCAGCTTGTAAAGAAGTTCACTTATTTGGTTTACTTTGGGAGACATTTCAGAGCTGAAGAGAGCTGTTTCCCAGGTGGTCCTGGACAAATAGCACAAACTGTGTGCCTTAGACCGCTAGCAACATGTCACAATATTCCAAAGTTGAGAGGACTATAATGGAAGAGGTCAACAGTGCCAGTTTCCCTAGGTGGCTATAGGGGATGGTGTATTGTAGGCTTTTTTCCCATTCTATAGCTCGTTGGCCAATGGCTACAGAGTATTGATTAGTAGAGGACTTTTAACCTTGGTGCTTGAGTTTGCGCCTGAATCCTCTTGTCCGATTTTTTGTCATCTCCTCCCTTCTCATCTTTTTTTTTTTTTATTATTGTACATATGGTACAGATAATCTTCTAAGTTACCACATACCTTCCTTCTCATTGGTGCTGGAAATAGAGTTAAGTGCCACCACAAACAAGATTGGTTCAAAGGGTAGAGGTCATGGTGAAGATTAGGGTGATAGAATAGGAGTTTAGGTTTAAATTCATGGTCCTGGTGTGGGTGAAGGTCATGGTTAGGCTTAGGGTCAGAAGTGGTGGTCAGAGTCAAGTTGAGGATGAGGGTGAGGGTAAGGGTTAGGGCTAGATTCAGAACATCCTGGTGAAACAGTGACATTATAGCTGATGTCACATGGGCATTAAGTAAAATCAGAGAATATCAGGAAGTTATGTGTCTATGTTTCATTTTCTTTGCAAAGTCATTTGAGTATGGGGATCATAACACTGTGAAGAGTAGGAATACCAGACATTTAATTGTACTCATTAGGTATCTTTCCATGGACCAGGAGACAGTTGTTCAAATAGAAGGAAACACTGCTTGGTTTTACATCAAGAAAGGTGTGCATCAGGGCTGTGTTCTTTCATTATATCTCTTAAACTTAAACTTCTATGTTGAGCAAGTAATCAGAGAAGTTGGAGTTTATGGAGAAAAATGCAGCATCAGGTTGCAGTAAGACATATGAAGAATCTGTATTATGCAAATGACACAGTCTGCTTGCTGAAACAGAAGAAGATTTGAAACATTTTCTGATGAGGATCACAGAACATAGCCTTCAGATTGGATTGCAAGTCCACATCAACAAAACAAAATCCTGACAAGTAGGTCAGTATGCAACTTCATGGTAAATGGAGAAAAGATTGAGGTTGTTCACAATTTTGCCCTACCTGGATCTACAGTCAACATCCACATAAGCACCAAACAAGATATCAAAAGACCCATTGCTCTGGGTAAACCTCCGGCAAAATATCTCATGAAAGTATTGTAAAGTAAAGATGTCACATTGAAGCTGAATGTGTACCTGACTCATGCATTGGTATTTACAGTCACATCATATAGTCATGAATCCTGGACATTGAATAAGGGAGACAGAAGAGGAACTCATGTTTTTTCACTATGGTGTTGTAGATGAATAAAGAATCTACCATGGACTGCCAAAGAACCAACAGATCTGTCCTAAAAGAAGTGCAACCAGAGTGCTCCTAGGAAGCAAGGATGGCTAGAGCATGAGTTATGTATTTTGGACATGTAGCCAGGAGGTACAGTTCCCTGGCGAAGGACATCATGTTTGGGAGAGTGTCAGGTGAATGAGAAAAAGGAAAACCCTCCACTAAATGGATTGACATGCTATCTTCTACCATGGACTTAAACATAAACAACATTGTGTGCTTGGTCCAGAAACTAGTAGTGTTTTTTTCTAAAGTACATAGGCTCACTATGAGTTGGTCTGGACTTGAGAGCCTGTAATAACCAACAAGAAGCAGTCAAGGACTGAGGCTCACTGACAAGTTCCTTGTCAGTGCGTGACTGAGGCTCCCTGACCAACATCATATGTCTGTCTTTTCCTTGTCTTCATCTTGCCAGTAGCCATTGGATGCTGAGACCCAAGCTCAAATTGTATTTGAAAACCCACCATCAACTTGGTCTATGAAGGACCTAGGTTGTACAGAAGCACTCCAGTCTGGTTGAATGGGGGGACAGTTCGAATCTGGAGTGAGCCTGTTTCTTGGGTGGTCCTAGCCAAGTACCACAAACTTTGTGCCTTAGAACTACAGAGATATGTGGTCTCATGGTTCTGTAGTTCAGTGGTCTGTAATGGAAGTGTCAGCCAGTCCAGGTCCCTAGACAGTCATAGGAGATGATGTGTTATAGGCTTTGTTCCAGTTCTATAGTTTGTCAGTTGATGGCTGCAGAACTGTGATCAGCAGAATACTTTTGATCTTGGCTTTGTGTGTGCCTGAATCTGCTTGTTTTGTCTCATCTCTCTACTCATCTCCTTTTTTCCTATGTGCATTACAGATAAGCTTCTAACTTATCATCTTCCTCCCTACTCATTGGTGCTGAGAGTAGGCATAAGTACCACCACATCAAAGAGGGGTCAGAATTGGAGGTCAGCGTGAAGGTTAGGGTGATACATTACCAGTTTAGAGTGAAATTCAAGGCATGGTCAATGTGAGGCTCATAGTTAGGGTCAGAGTTGGGGTTTGGACATGGTTGGAGTTTGGGTCAGTATGTGAGTGAGGATGAGATAAGAGTGAGTGTTAGGGTTAGGGCTAGATCCAGAACAGTCCAGGGAACCAGAGAAAACATTGCTGATATCAGATGGATATTAGTGGAAAGGAGAAAATAATAGAAATAGACTACATTTTATCAAATTGTGCAAATGCATTTGACTATGTTTTTCATAAAAAATTAAGAATAGCACTGAAGAAATGGAATATTAGGGCAACTACTTGTAACTCATGAGGAATCTTTACATGAACCTGGATGTAGTTATTTGAGCAAAACAGGGAAACACTTCTCTGTTTCAGGTGAAAATCTTTGCATCAGGGTTGTATCTTTCATTGTATCTCTTCAATTTCTATGAAGAGCAAATAGTACAAAAAATTGGACTTTATGAAGAAGAACACAGCATCAGGTTTGGAGGAAGTCTCATGAACAACCTGCATTATGCAGATGACACAGCTCTGCTTCCTCAAAGGGAGGAAGATTTGAAACATTTACTGATGAAGAGCAAGGAACACAGTCTAAGGATGTATTGCAACTCAACATAAAACAAAAATCCTTACAACAAGGTCAGTATGCAACTTCATGATAAATGGATAAAAGATTGAGTTGGTCTATGATTTTGTTTTCTTGGTTCTAAATCAACTCCTGTGGAAGCAGTGGTGAAGAAATCAAAAGACTGATTGCTTTGGGAAAAAGCTATGGCAAAAGATCCCTATAAAATATTGAAAAGGAAAGATGTCACATTGAAGACAAAGGTGCGCCTAACTCATGCCACAGTACTTTCAGTTGCATCATTTTTAGTGACAGCTGGACATTGAAAAGGGGAGACAGGAGAAGAATTGATGTTTGTGAATTATGGGGCTGGAGACGAATATAGAATATGCCATGGAATATCAAAAGAACCAACAGATCTGTCCTAGAATAAGTGCAACCAGAGTGCTCCTTGGAAGCAAGCCGGCTTCACTGCATGTTGTGTATTTTGGACATGTAGTCAGGAGAGACTATTTCCTGGAGGAAGACATTGAGTTTGGGAGTGTGGCATGACAACAGAAAAAAAGGAAAACCCTCCAGTAGCTGGATTGATACAGTGTCTGCGACCATGGGCTTAAACATAAATAACATTGTGTGCCTATCATAGAATCGGGGAGTGTCTCATTCTGCTGCAGTGACTGTGAGCTGAACTAGACTCAAGAGCACTTCGCAAGAAACAATAAGCAGTCCTAGACTGAGGCTCCCTGACCATCTCCTGGCCAGTGTATGATCAAGGTTCCCTGCCCAAAATCTTACCTGTTTTCCTTGTCCTCATCCTGTCACTGGCCTTTGAACATTGAGACCTGAGTTCTGGTTGTAAAGAGACCTGTATGTGAAGACCCCCATCACCCTTGGCCTGTGAAGAACCCAGCTTCTACAGAAGCACTCTTGTCTTGTTGACTTGGGGAGACAACTCAAATCTGGAATGAGACTTTTTTGTGTGTTCCTAGTCAGTCCCACAAACTTTGTGCCTTAGAACTACAGAGATGTGTTGTCCCATGGTTCTGTAGTTCAGAGGTCTGTAATGGACATGCCAGAAGGGCCAGTTTCCCTCGGTGGTGATAGCTGATGATGTGTTATAGGATTTGCTCCAAATCTATACTTTCTTGGCTAATGATTCCAGTGCTCTGATCAGCAGAGTATTTGTAATCTTGGTAGTTGAGTGTGTGCCTGAATCCTCTTGTCCTGTGTGTGTCATCTTGTGTTTTCTCATCCTTTTTATTTTGATGTACATGTAGTACAGAGAAGCTGGTAATTTACCATCTTCCTTGCTTCTCAATGGTGGTGGAGAGAGGTAATTGCCATCACACTCATTACGGGGTCAGGAGGTCCAGCTCAGGATGAAGGTTAGCAAGATAGCGTAGGGGTTTAGGGATAAATTCAGGGTTATGAATGGTGTGCAGGGGGTCAGGGTTAGGGGCAGTATCAGGGCTGTGGTCAGGTTCAAGGTGGGGTTGAGAGTGATGGTTAGGGTTGGATTCAGAAGAGGCCCAGGCTGTAGGGACGTCATTGCTGATGTTAGTTGGATACTTGCTGAAGGCAGAGAATATCAGAAAGTTGCCTATCTATATTTTACCCACTATGCAATGGCATTTGAGTGTGTGAATCATAAGAAATTATGGATAACACTATGAAGAATGGGAATACCAGGGCAACTAAGCGTTCTCATGAAGAACTTGTACATGGACAAGGAGGCAGTCATTTGAACAGAGGAATTCAACACTGCTTAGTTTCATATGAGAAAGCTGTACTTCAGGGCTGTGTTCTTTCACTATATCTCTTTAATTTCTATGCTGAGAAAATAATGCGAGAAATGTGACTATATGAGGAATAACATGGCATCAGGGTTGGGGGAAGTCTCACGAGCAAACTGCTTTATGCTGATGACACAGCTGTGTTTGCTGAAAGTGAAGAAGATTTGAAACACTGATGACGATCAAAGAATATTGCCTTCAGCACACATTTGGAATTTACATCAACAAAACAAAAATCCTTACAACTGGGTCAGTATGTCCCTGAATGATAAATGGAGAAAAGATTTAGGTTGTCCATGATTTTGCATGACTTGCTTCTACAAACCACACTCATGGAAGCAGCAGTAAAGTAATCAAAAGAGACATTGCTTTGGGAAAAGCTGTGGCTAAAGATCTCTAAGTACTGAAGAGTAAAGAAGTCACTTTTAAGACAAAGGTGCGCCTGACTCATGTCATGGTATTTTCAGTCACATCATATGGTTGTGCAAGCTGAACATTGTACAAGAGAGACAGGAGAAGAATTGATGTTTTTGAATTATGGTGCTCAAGACTAATATAGAATATAACATGGGCTGCCAAAAGAACCAACATCTGTCCTAGAAGTGGTGCCATAAGAGTGCTTCATGGAAGCAACCATGGCTAGACTGGGTGTCATTTATTTTGGACATATAGTCAGGAAGGACTATTCCCTGAAGAAGGACATCATTTTTGGGAGAGAGGCAGGTCAATGAACAAAAGGAAAGCCCTCCACAAGATGGGCTGAAACGGTGTCTGCAAGCATGGGGTTATGCATAATTAACTTGGTGTGCCTGGACCAGAATTGGGGCGTGTTTTGTTCTGCTGTACCATAGGGTTTCTATGAGTCAGATTTGACTTGATGATACTTAACAACAAACAACAAGCAGTCCAGGACAGAACTTCTGTGACCAGCGCGTGGTCAGTGTATGATTGGGATTCCCTGATCAATATCCTACCTCTCTCCTTTCTTTGTCATCCTCCTGCCACTGGCCTTTCAATATTGAGACCTGAGCCCAGATCATGAGACAGATTTGTGTGTGACAACCCACCACCAGGCTTGGCCTATGAAAGACTCTGCTTCTTCAGAGCACTCTTTTTTCCTTGACATGGGGAGACAACTGCAGTCTGGAGAGAGCTCTTTTCCTGGGTGGTCCTAGCCACACAAAACAACCTTTGTGCCTTAGAACTACAGAGATTTATTTTCTTATGGTCCTAAAGTTCAAGGGCTGTAATGAAAGTGTCAGCAGGGCCAGGTTCCTTAGGTAGTGATAGGGGATGATATGTTATGGGCTTTGTTCAAATTCTATAGTTTGTTGGCTATTGGCTACAGAGCTCTGATTAGTAGAGGAATTTTAATCATGGTGTTTGAGTATGTGAATCCTTTTGTCCTGTCTTCTGTCATCTCCTCTCATCATATCCTTTTTATTGTTATATATGTAGTAGAGATCGCATTCAACCTTCCCATCTTCCTTACATCTCATTTGTGCTGGATGTAGAGGTAATTGCCAACACAAAATCAGTTCAAGTTGTGGAGGTCATAGTGAAGATTAGGGTGGTAGATTAGGGGCTTATGGTTAAATTCAGGGTCATGTTCAGTGTGAGGATCATGGTTAGGTTGGTGGTCAAGGTGATGGTGAGGGTAAGGGTTCAGGCCGGATTCAGAAGGGGATAGGGAAACAATGACAGTATTGATGATGTCATATGGATTTTATTTGTAAAGTAGAGACTACCAGAGAGATGTCTATTTTTATCCACTACACAAAGACATTTGACTTTGTGGATCCTAACAAACTATAGATACACTGTGAAGAATATGAATATGAGATACCCAATTCTACTCATGAGTTATCTATACATGAAGGAAGAGGCAGCCATTCCAATAGAACAAGGAAACAGTGCTTGGTTTGTCCTTAAGAAAGCTGTGTATCAGGGCTGTATCCTTTCACCATATCTATCCAATTTCTATGCTGAGCAAATAATCTGAGAAGGTGGACCTTATGAAGAAGAATGCAG
>VMDO01041057.1:0-11481 GCA_007922755.1 Pedetes capensis
TCTGGTAGTGCCTGGCCTCCCACAAATCCAGGGAAGCATTTTCCCAGGCCATCATTTCTGTCATTTGTGGCTCTGTAGCAGCTCTGCTGACACATTGCGGGACTTACCCCCTTGTGACAGTTTTATAGCAGAGTAATTTGACTTTGCCCATAACCTTGAGAGAGGTGCACTTAGGGTTCATATTATAAGGTAACAAATGAGGCCCTGAGTCTCTTCATTCACATCAAATATATGGATTTTTAGCCTTGGGAGGATTTTGCTTTTCCATTATAAAAATGCTAAGTATTACTGGCTTTGGTTTTATCTAAATTGATACAGTATTGGTGCACCCTTCAAATGCTAAGGGCTATTCTCATTGCTCGTCAGGTGGATATTAGCTGAAAGCAGAGAACATCAGAAAGATGTCTATCTATGTTTTATTGACTATGCAAAAGCATTTGATTGTGTGGATCATAACAAATTATGGATAACACTTCGGAAAATGGGACTATCAGAACACCTAATTGTGCTCATGAGAAATCTGTACATGAACCAGGAGGCAGTTGTTCGAATAGAACAAGGAAAGACTGAGTGGTTTAAAGTTGAGAAAGGTGTGCATCAGGGCTGTATGTTTTCACCCTATCTCTTCAATTTATAGGCTGAGCAAATAATCCAAGAAGCTGGACTTTATGAGGATGAATGCAGAATGGGGATTGGAGGAAGACTCCTTAACAATCTGTGTTATTCAAATGACACAACTCTGCTTGCTGAAAGTGAAGAGGATTTGAACATTTACTGATGAACATCAAAGATCATAGCCTTCAGTATGGATTGCAAATAAACATCAACAAAACAAAAATCCTTATGACTGGGTTAGCACGCAACTTCACAATAAATGGAGAAAAGATTGAGGTTGTCCATGATTTTGCCTTACTTGGTTCTACAGTCAACACCTGTGGAAGCAGCAGTCAAGAAATCAAAAGACGCATTGCTCTAGGAAAAGCTGTGCCAAAAGATCTCTTTAGAGTATTGAAAAGCAAAGATATCACATTGAAGACAAAGGTGCGTCTGACTCATGTCATGATGTTTTCAGTGGCATCACATGGTTGTGAAAGCTGGACATTGAACAAGAGAGACAGAAAAAGAATTGATGCTTTTGAATTGTGGTGCTGGAGATGTCTATTGAATATACCATGGACTGCCAAAAGAACCAACAAATCTGTCCTAGAAGAAGTACAACCACAGTGCTTCTTGGAGGCAAGAATGGCCAGACTGCGTCTTACATATTTCGGACATGTAGTCAGGAGAGATCAATCCCTGGAGAAAGACATCATGTTTGGAAGAGTGGCAGGTCAACACAAAAGAGGAAAACCCTCCACCAGATGGATTGACACAGTGTCTGCAGCAATGAGCTTAAACATAAATAAGATTGTTTGCTTGGCACAGAATCGGCAAGTGTTTCAATCTGCTATACATAGGGTCACTATGAGTCAGACTGGACTTGATGGCACCTAACAACAACAACAACTCTCATTGCTCATTCCCCATCTGGGTTCATGTATTCTTATCAGGGACTTCAGACACTGATCAAAGATCACAGGGCCAAGACCAGAGTGCAGACATTGGGGAATTTACATTAGGCACAAAATTTTAAGGGGGCACCAAAAAAAAAAATTCAGTGCTATGATTTGGATAAGCACCCCGTAAAGGTCCATATGGTAAAGGCAGAGAATGGGAGCAGGAACTTAGAGGGCTTATTTTGCCTAAGATAGATCCAACAGCCTTTGGTAGAAGTTCTGGAACTTTTCATACCTTGGGCTTGGCTGATTATGAAATCTAGAGAGCCAGGTCTGGGTAGCCACAGAATTCTCTCTTTCTGGGGACCACTAAAAGAAAAAGTGATAAGCAGAGAGAGAGAGAGAAACAACAGAATAAAGACCCTATTGGTAGGTATTTGTGGGGACACACAGCTAAGGGTATCAGGATTGCATGTGTGTTCGTTTTCTCTGATAGTCTCAAAAGTCAATGCATTCTCTAAGCCAGGGGTTGACAGATTTTTTGAGTAAAGCGCCAGATCATAAATATTTCAGGCCTGAAGATCCTGCAGTTTGTGTTACAACTGCTCAATGCTGACATTGCAGGCAAAGACACACATGTTATAAACCAACAGGCTGGAGGTGTTCCAAGAGGACTTTACCTATGGCACTGTGGTGCGTATTCCGTGACATTTTCACGTCTGAAAAGTCCTGATTGTTTCCAAACTATTAAAATAAAATCCAGAAACCTGTAGAAATCATTCCTAGGTGATAGTCCATACAAAAGCAGGGCGAGCAAGATTTGACTCACAGGCCACAATAGTTGGCTGTTCCCCGCTCTGGACCAAACTAGAAATGCCTCATTGCTCTTATGTCTCAGACAACCCATGAATGTATTTCAGAAAAGTGTTTTAAATAACCATCTAGAAGGTTTGAAATTTGAACATGTATTCAGCTTCTAAGATGATAGTCACAATTTTTATCTTGCTGATGTGAGGGAGGAGGTCCCAGGACACCTCCCTGAACCTCCTAAATAAATATCTTGTATTTGTTGTTGTTATTTTGTGCCATCGAGTTGGTATCTGACTCATAATGACCCTGTGTATAACAGGCAAAACACTATTTGTCAGTGCTTCCTTGCTGTTCATAGTGTTTTCAATGGCTGATTGATTTTTGGGAGTAGGTTGCTGGTCCGTCTCCCAAGCCTACAGTACCTGGTGTTCCCAGGTGGTCTCCTATCCAAATACTAACCAAGCCTGACCCTGCTTATCTTGTGAGGTCTGACAGGATCAGATGCCACAGGGCTACAACTGCAGGAACCTTGTATTTAGGCTTCCCAAATGTGTGTCCTTGGCACTGTGTACGTCCCTGCGTTGAGGTGCCTACAGTTATACATGTTTTCTTGTCTAGACTGATACTCTCAGGAGGGCATCATATGCCCTAGTCACCCAAGATGAGTTTGCCCCAAAGTAGGAGCTCAATAAATATTTGATGACTACATAAATACATCTCCATTCCAGAGGAAGTGGCAGAATATTTCCATATTTCAGGTTCACCAGCAATTTCTGTATTTGTAAAGAGAAGCATAATTTTCCATATATTTTTAAAGACATTAATCTACTAAGACATATAACATTGTTGCTTTTTTAAAAGGAAAGACACTCTCTAGCATGAGTAGACAGTAAAAAACCTACTCATTTGTCTGATGTATGTTATTAACTATCTAACATAAAAATCAAAGAAAGAAAGAGACCTAAATGGCTATATCTTTGTTTACAATGAATATAAATAATCTTTTCCTCACTTCAACATAAACCAGGAATCCCAAAGTGCTTGATATACCAACGGGCTGGTTTTCGATAAAAATCAGTCACTCTTTGTTAGCATATAAGAAATGTCTTGGGTCTGGTAATTCAATTTTAAGATCAATGCTGTTCAATTATTTAGTAATAAATCCTCTTAGAACAGCATTACACAAGTGCTGTGCTAGTTTTTAGTAGGGGTTGAGGGGAGATGAGATGGCAATTTATTGATCCGATGAGACTGGGGTGACTGATAAATTTCTGGAAATGTTAGAGCGTGTCCAACTCTGAATGCTGTTTAGAAATGATTTTAGTATTTTATCTATACTTTAAGAGTTTGGTTGCAGAGCACTGGTGTCTTTTCAATGCAAAGCTATTTCAATGGTATTTCACTCTGTCAGGTAAAGTTCTGAGGTCAGTACCAAAGGCAAAAGTCATCTGCAGGGAAATCTGCCTTCAGGAATGATCTTGGGGGAGCATCACATTGGAGGTGGACACCGCATAAGCCACTGGGATCTATGTGTCCACTTCTTCTCCTAAGTGAGTAATTCTTTCTAGATGAAGAAGTTAGTTTGTGCTTTGAGGGAATGCTTTTGGAAAAGTGAATTCTGTATATGTCTTTCTTTCTTCTGTCTCTCTCTTTTTGTCAGTTCTAGGAGGTTGAACTCAAGACCTTGCACATGCCAGAACAAGTGCTCTACCACTGAGCTGCACCCCCAGTCCCTTTTATTTTTTACCTTGAGACAAGGTTTCTCTAAGTTGTGCCATCTGTCTGTGGCACTGAACTTGCAATCCTCCTGCCTCTACCTCCTGAGTCACTGGGATTACCAATGTGTGTCATGAACGCCTGGTTAAATCTGTATCTTTAAGCCATGGATCTAATGTATTTACCAGGAGAGGCAATTGAGAAGGGGGCTTGATTGAAGAAATACCAAATTTGTGTTTTCCATATTCTCCTTACTATGGAAGGATTTGCCTCATGGTTGAAGAACATCACTGGTGTGAAGTTGGAGGGGAAATTACCTGCATTGTTGGAAGCGCAGTGGAAGCTCTGTTAATTGACCTCTGCTCAATCAACTTTGGTAGATTAATGGACTCTGCTTATTGCCTCTGCAAAGCATCTTGACTTCTTCTCCCTCCATACACTCAACTCATAAGCTAATCTCTAGTTGTACACATTTCTGTTAGGCTCTACGCTTACCAAGTGTTAGTTTTGCGGTGCTTCAATTTGTTAATGGTTATTTTACTTGCTATTTTAATGATATAATTTAATCATTACATAAACAAATTATGATTGTGAAAGGAAAATTATCTCTATGAAGACTAAATCTAAAGCTTTCGGAAAAAAAAAAGCTGACAAGACAATTAGCCAAAAAAATTGCCATCAAATGAGCTGTGAGAGAAACAAATGTTAAAACAGTGAAAATATAAAATTCTAAGAGGCTGCGCTCAAATGACATTAAAATTTTTTTAAGGCATTCCAGCATTTTCAAGGAGCTGGAGCTGTATAATAGTTATGGATTATATTTTGTGTAAGAAAGAAAATGTGAAATTCCAATCAGCAGATCAGCATTCAAGGTTTATATTCTATACCAAAAAATAGGGAACCTGTGAGTTTTATGTTAAATAACTTTTGGAATGCTTAGGGCAGAGACTATGAATTGTGTACCTGTATTTATTCTCTACTTCTTCCTTCAATAACAAAATCCATGAGTTTTAGCTGGGCCATAGCATCTAAACTAGAGATTAAGTTTCTGAAGTGCCCTGGTGGCTTGATATAGTTATGTCCCTAAGTCCAATAACCTTGTCCAACAATCTGTGTCCAACAACCTTGGACCTTGAGATGCTGGGAGCCCTGTTCTGCAATACACCTCCCCCATGAGCCTGGACCTTCTGTGCCTCCTCTGCCCATTGTTTCCTGGGTAAGAAATCACCTTCTGTCTGCACTGTGCTTTTGTGGTCTCTTCATTGAAGCTGCACCCTGCACCCTGAAATCCTGTTTATTTCTTACACATATACATTTTTATACTTATTTACATTTGTTGCATATATATGATAGTTTGAAAAATGATGCCCAACAATAGTTGTTGTTGTTGTTGTTAGGTGCCGTTGAGTTGGAATCCGACTCATAGCAACCCTCACAGGGTTTTCAATAGGTGACTGTTTCGGGATTGCCTTGGGAGTGGATTGCCAGGCCCTTCTCCCATAGAGAAACTACTAAATGAATTACGGTAATTCCATGTGAGGAAATACCACACTACTATTAAAATTTTTGCTTTAAAGACTGTGGGGATATATAAAGGCTCATAACACGACAATCTGTGAAAATTAAGTAGAAAACAAAAACTGCTATGACAATATGATCCAATGTTCTAACAAAACTAATTTACCTACCTACCAACCTACCTACCATCTACTTATCATCTAACACAAGCTGGAGGGGATATAATTTTTATGTTATTTTTAATGATTAAAATTCTGCTTGTTTTAAAACTAATTTTGGAAGATTTTCAAGACCTTTGCTGCAATGCAGAGGAATTAATTTTATGAATACACACATGCATGCCAAAAAAAGTAATCTTAGCACAAAGAGCAAAGACAAAAGGATTCCTTGCATGACAGCCATTACCATCATCTCCTTTCTATTTGGTGTGCCAACTCATATGGGTATTAGTGCCCAGAAAAATGTATTTACGGAACAATTACCACAAATTAGTTTAAACCATATGAAGTTGCTGTGTTTGTAAGTCAAAAATACTTTAATATTGGCAACTTCACAGTCATATGTTTCAAATTATTGTCTATAACATATCATTTCCTCTGAATGAAATTACCCAATCTCTCTATACTAATTTTTTGTTTGTTCATTTTTGCATCTTTATTGCAAAAAGCTATTCTGTGTAGGAGATTTTATGAATGAAGATTATCATGCATTGTATCTTTTTGAGGTGGGGACTTCTATAGTCACATTGGCCCCTCCTTAGAACAACCTCAAACGTGGTGTGATACTGTAATCTTACTGTCCTGATATTCTTCCTCCCAACCCCGCCATCATTTTCTTTTCCTCTAGTACTGGGAGGTTGAACCCAGGGCCTTGTGCATGCTAGGCAAGTGCTCCACCATTGAACTGTACCACTAGCTCCTGTTTTTCTTAATTTTTTATTTTGAGACAAGGTGTTGCTAAATTCCAGAGACTGGCTCTGGTTCAAACCTGTGATTCTCCTGACTCAACCTCCTGAAAAGCTGAGATTACAGGCATGGACAATGGCTCCTGGCTTATTGCAAAATTCTTAATTATTTTTGAACACTGGGTCTCACATTTTACTTATGGTAGGTCCCACAAATTCTGTAGTTGGTCCTGGATGGGAGTGTTTTTGAAGCCAGGGGCCAATGATTTCAAGTCTGCCTATAAAGATGGTATTTTTGGAAACCCAAAGGGAACAGTGAAATAAAATGGACCTCATTTTCTAAGTCATAAACCTAGGCACATTAATGCCAGCTTCTGTGTCATTGGGAACGTTTCAGGGGATTCAGTAGGTGGCCATGTGTAGGAGGCAATGGAAGGCATCACTTGGTTCTTTTAAACTAAAAAGTAGTGGCAGATAGAATTACATAACTCCCTAGAGTTCATAGGGGCACACAGAGTTCTCATGATTGCACTCTTATGCTTTCCATATGCCCATCAAGAAGAAAAGGCATTCTACAGGCTTGCTTTTGGAATGGAACTGACAGAAAATAAAACACGTCTGGCCTCCACATCTCCTTCCACCCCAAATATAGCAACGATGATGCCTGCTAGGAGGAATTTCTGCCTCGTTAAAATGGTGCTCTCAGCAGAAGGCACTCGGCTCTCCCTCTGCTCCCTGCCAGGATGCTACCTTTGCTTCATGGAGAGGAAAGGGAGATGCTGAAGGAGACCGAGGAACTGTATTTCATTTGTAAATTACACATCCCCAAATAACTAGGCCTCCTGCAGCCATACCACTGTCAGATCTCAGAAACTAAGCAGGGTTGGGCCTGGTTAGTACTGGGATGGGAGACTTCCTGGGAACACCAGGTGGTGTAGGCTTGGGAGAAGGACCCGGCAACCCACTCCCAAAAAACAACCTGCCATTGAAAACCCTATGAATAGCAGAGAAGCACTGACAACAGTGTTTTGCCTGTTGTACCTAAGGTTGCTATGAGTGGGATACCAACCCCATGGCACCTAACAAGAACAAGAACAACAATAACAAACACCTAGGCAACCTGGCATCACATTTAGCCCACCATACTTTGCGGGGACCATTGTATAGTCTGGTTTTCTCCAAACAACATTTCCCAAAGGAATATTCTTGGGATGCATAAACTGATCTCAAGGAATCCTTGATTTTATGTCCTTATCCTCATCTTTTTTATATTGCTTACTTAAATGATATTCTGTTGTCTAACATATCCCCAGTGTGGAATTTGTCTTTGAAAACTTTAGTCCTTTTACATAGTGTTTACACACATCAGGATAAAGTAAAAATACACACCAGGTAAATAATTACTGACAATTATTTAAGTATAAGAATACTCAGTTCAAGATTGCATAAAATCCTTTCTAAAAATTATGCTCCTAAACTGAGAAATGTTGACATTATGACAATTCCATATAATAGACCATTGTAGTGCTACTAGAAATCTTATTTATAAAATTGTTATTAAGATGTGGTAAGATTATACTTATTTACCTGCTTGTTGCTGGTGTATATAGCTACTCAAGACCACACTGAATTAAAAAAGTAATAAAAGGGTCCATGTGTCTAACAATAAGAAAAATATGTGGATCCGTGCTTGGAGAGGTGGTTTTTCCTTCCTCGCCCAGGCTGGGGGAAAGAGAGATGCAGGACAAGATAGTGACTCCAAGTCTGAGGTCAGAGGACTAGAATAGAACATGTATCCTCAAAATGGCAGGAAGAAGGAAAGAACTCTCCACAGTAAGAATCAGGGTGGATGGTGAAAGACTTTCTGGATTGCCAGGATTGGTAATCACTTGAAGACTCCCCCCACATTCAACAACTTTGGGTACTTTGAGCCCCCTATGGAGCAAGGACCGGGGGCGTGGATATATTAAGGGAGGTAAAGGAGTGAGAAGGGGGAAACTTTGCTATTCTGGTCAAGGTAAAACTTGGCAGAACCAGTAGGAACTTTCTCTACAAGGATAGCAGCAGGAGAATCACTTAGGAACCACCCAGTAGTGCACTTTTTCCTTTTCCTTTTTGAGGATATGTGACAGCTATCAGATTCATTTATTCATTCAATAACTATTTCACAAGCGTCATTTACTTGCCAGGCACCTTGCTATGTATTGTCCATACAATGTTGAACATGACAAGCTTCGATTCTCAGGAGATAGTATGCTGTCATGAAGGAATCCTCAGGTCAGTGCAAAGAGAATACAATAGGAGAGAATGATAGAATTATACTGGGATAATATTTTTCTGGATAGAAATATAATGCTATTAGTGTGAATGGTTTTCTGAAGAATTTTGAATTTTGCTGATCTAGCACATAAGTCAGTCTTCAATAAGTGTTGGGAAAGAGAAGTGATAGATGGCTCTGATTTGATTTCTGCCATAAATTGGTTTTAAAACTTGGGGAAGGACCTTTCATTTCTCTCATAACATCTCTAAGTGAGCAGATCTCATTCAGGATATGGTGACAGCTAATATACTAAAGTCAGTTTTGAGACATGTGGCCAATAATTAATGACTAATATACAATAGCAAGGATTTTTTAATCACTTGCTTTAAAAATAAAGTCATATATCATTGGGAATTGTCATAAAACTTACATTCATTTTTATCTCTGTCTTCACTCACTCTATTACTGACAGGGTTTTTTGTCTGAATTGTTTTTAATTGGGTGCATCTATGGGAGTATATTGGGTTATTTATTTCATTATTGGAACCATTACTTTTGCTTTTGCCTTTGTTTATAAACAGTTGTCAACATAAAAATCACATTAATAGCTGTTTGCTTCTGTTCTTACTCACAGGAACACAAATTTTAAAATCACGAATATCATGTAAAGCCATAGGATGTTGCTCATTTGTCCCAAATTGAAATGGTCCCCAGGTAGGATAACAGAGGAATAGAGAGTGTGGCAAGGTTGACAACATATGCTGCATTTGAAGCAATTCTTTATAAAAAGAAAGAAAGGTGTGTACAGAAAAGAAGATACAACTCCAACTCTGCTTGCTTAAATACCACCATCTTCTAACTTCCAATCCTTCTCTTTTGATGACATGGTTCTCATTATTTGATTTATTTTAAAGCTTTACTTTTTATGTACATATATGTTGTTGTTGTTAGGTGCTGTTGAGTCAGTGTCCAACTCATAGTGACCTTACATACATACAATAGGCAAAATGGTATTGTTAGTGCTTCTCTGGTATTTGTAGGGGTTTCAATGGCTGATTGTTTCTTGGGAGTGGGCTGCCGGGTCCTTCTCCCAAGCCTACAGCACCTGGTGTTCCCAGGCAGTGTCCCATCCAAATACTAACCAGGCCCAACCCTGCTTAGCTTCTGAGATCTAATGGGATCGGACACCACAGTGGTACAGCTACAGGCTATGTTGTTGTTGTTGTTAGGTGCCGTTGAGTCGGTATCCAACTCATAGCGACCCTCTGTACAACAGGGGAAACACCATTGTCAGTGCTTCTATTGCTGTGCATAGAGTTTTCAATGGCAGATTGATTTTTGGGAGGGGGTTGCCAGGTCCTTCTCCCAAGCCTACAGCTTCTGGTGTTCCCAGGCGGTCTCCCATCCAGGTACTAACCAGGCCCGACCCTGCTTAGCTTCCGAGATCTGACGGGATCGGATGCCACAGGGCTATGGCTGCAGGCACAGGCTATGTACCTATGTACACACACACATATGTATATATATATGTATATGTGTGTATATGTGAGTGTATACACTCAACTCAGAATACATGATTGATTATCCATAATCAGTAAAGGAATCGGTAGCCCCTATTGTGGCAGAGAATCTGTAGCCCCTATGAATAGCAGAGCTAGAATTTCCCAGAAGGGAAGCGAGCCTAGGATTACAGAAATTTTAATGACGCCTCTGTACCTAGAAATAAGGGGAGTGATGGGAATCTCACTTGTTATCTTTCATAGCTCAAATCTCCCTTGGTGTTTTCAGGAAGTTTGTCTGACATCTTCACTAGTTGAAGCTCTTCTGATTACCAGGAATCCAAGTCCTCATTCAAATGTGGTTATCGGTTTATATAGTGAAGTCATCCCAAATTAGAGTTAGTCTTCAGTATGGTCTGATTCAGGGACTGAAATAGTATCAGGAGGCTGGCTCTCTCCGCTTTTATCCCTGTCTCCTTCTTTGTTGATTACACAGTCAGGTTCTAAGTAACAGCAAGATGGATGCCCTGAAATGCTTAACCCGCACGATTTCAGCTTTAAGTCCAGGGGAGAAGGAAGTAAGATTCTGTTTCTGTATTTTTCTTTATGAATCAGTTGTTCCCTGAACCTTTGACCCAGGCTCTGCTTCTAGGCAGCTCAACCTAAGACAGCAAGAAAACAGAGGAAGATTGGCTTCTGCTTTTCAGATGCTGGCACAAATTGGTGGATAGGAGAACTTAGAAATGAATCATTTTGACTGTTAGAACAAAACAAACCTATAAGGCAGTCTTTTTAAAAAACTTTTTTCTTTTCTTTTTTTTAAAGCAGACTCAAATCCAATTCACATGCTTTTTGTGAGACATTTACACCATCATGTCAAGTCATCCAAGCCTCCACTTAGATGCCCATGGTATCCAGTTTTGTAGAAAGAGTGGGTTTTAGGGATTATAGCTAGCTACTCTTGGTTTTGCTTTGAATGGGCAAGACATACCTTGCTTTAGTTCTTCACATTTAGTTAATGCTGTGTCACTTAAAGGGACTACTGAAAAAGCCTGGAGTGACTAGAAATTTTATGACTGAAGATAACTCCATCTAAATTCCATGTATTTTGGGAGTGACCTCTCTGAAGCTTTCTGGCTGCCTGATTTCCCATTCCCAAAGACCAGGAGCGAAAAAAAGAAGGACCATAATTTAAAGCCACAGTACAAGCACTGTTGATTGCAGAGAACAATAAATTGCCATCAGAAATCGATACATTATTTTCCAAAGCTTGTCTGG
>VMDO01041058.1:0-11480 GCA_007922755.1 Pedetes capensis
TCCACTCCTCAGTTTCCCATTCTCTGCTTCACTATTCCAATGGGTCTGGGGGCTAGGGATGCAATAGATTCTGTTTCTATCCTCAGGGGTGAGAAGGGGAAGGATATGGTGACAGAAGAGGGAGAAAGAAGACAGAACAGAGGCTAATAGAAATTGGAGTCAAAATGAAAATTAAAGTTTAAGTTTAAAGATGAAATAATTAACTAAACAAAAGCACATATATTGCATAAGAAAAAGAGACAGAGAACAGAAAACATAAGCGTAAAAAGAAAAAAAATAAAGAAAGAAACCACATGCAAACACACTGCCGTAACAAAGTTTAAAAAAAAGAAAAAGAAATTTAAAAAATAATAAAATAAAAAATAAAAATAATACACTCACACAAAATCATCTCTATGCTTTCAGAAGTGGTATCTGAACTATGAAGACAATAAGGATGTAGTGAGCACTATGGAATTCAGGCTGCCAGCATTTTTCGCACCATTTGTGGCAAAGTTAAATCTTCTGAAAAGGGCCTAACTCTCTTCCTTTGGGTTCTTGACTTTGCTGCAG
Source organism: Pedetes capensis (assembly GCA_007922755.1). Taxonomy (NCBI): domain Eukaryota; kingdom Metazoa; phylum Chordata; class Mammalia; order Rodentia; family Pedetidae; genus Pedetes; species Pedetes capensis. The sequence goes on from VMDO01041058.1 coordinate 553, forward strand.
GAAAGGGGCTCTTCCCTGCCAGTTTTTTTTTTTTTTGTTATTGTTAGGAGCAGTCTGTATTAGGGGGCGGGTTGTGTGTACAGCTTCCCTCTGGTGAGTGGATATGGCGGGTAATCCCCGCAATCCCCCGTGTTTAAGCTGTGTGCCCTTAGAGTATGCCCCGTGAATGATTCCATCCTGTTGTAATGTCAGAAAGGCACTGGAACCTTTGGGGGCCTTCCTGGAAGTCTCCCTGCCCCGTGGATTTCCGGCACCAATTCCCCAACTTGGAGATCTCTGCCCCAAAGCCTACAACATGGGGGGAATTTGGCTGCTATAGTGGGTTCTGTAATGCAAGGCTCTCCACCCACTTAGCAGATCCCAATCCTGTTGTGGTCTTGCCATTCCCCCCCTGTAGTGGGTGGGATGATATCCGACCACCCCTGGTGAATCTGCAGCCTGTCTGGCCATGTGGCAACTGCACTCAAAACTGCCCTGGGACAAAGTGCAACACTGAGCTGTTTGCAGGACCGTGGTCATGCTCTGCCCACTTGGGACTCAGTTGCTTCTTCAGACCCTACCGGATTCAATGGTGCAGTTAGACGATATTGAGTCACCTCTGGTGGATCTGTGGTCTGAGTGCATGTGTGCCTGTATGTCTTTGAAAGTCGTGCCCGTGCAACTGCCCCACCACAACAGGAGGGAGGGAGCTGTGCCACAGCTCTGTGCATGCTCTGCAGGTGCACATTCCCCAGCCCCTTCTGCATTCAATTCCTGCACCCACCTTGGGATGGATGGGATGATAAAGTATCACCTCTGATGGATCTGAGGCCTGTACTCCTGTATGAGGATCCTGCACCAACCCAGAGACTCTGGCTGCGCAGCAGGCACCACTAGGATGGTAACTCTATCTGCCACCTCTGGGTAACTCACCCAAAGAGAGCTTGCAATCTGTGTCCTGTCAGCAGGGTGTTGATGTGATGTCAAGTCTGTATTCCGTGTAGGGTCTGGGTACCCATGGGTGTGTGTGTGGAGTCTTCTCTGAGTCTCAGTGATCTGCTGTCTGTGAAATGGCCACCTAGCTGATGTCCTTTGTGTAGATCCACTGCACCCAGATCTGTGAACCTGATGCTCACCCTGTTCTCTCCACTGTCTCCAATCTAAACCATCACTGTGTCTATCTAGTCAATGCATGCTCCAAACTATTAATCAAGGCTTCCCTCTACTCTAGGTCAGAAGGTGTGTGCTATCTGTTTGCCGTCTTCTCTCTCCTTCCTCAAGACCCCATAAAGTACATTTGTATATTGTTGCTAAGTGTTGTCGAGTTGAATCTAACTCATAGTGACTTTATATGCCACAGAATGAAACACTCCCTGACACTGTGCCATGTTTGTCACTGTGTCAGTGATTCTCTGCTATTTATAGAGTTTTCAATGGTTGATTGTTTTGGGATTATTTCAGCAGTAGGCTACAAATTCCTTCCCCCACTTTTCTGGTGCTGAAGATTGAACTCAATGCCTCAGAGTGTGCAGAGTAAGGTGATTTACCAAGTGAACTAAACCCCAGCCCCATGTAGAGCAGATAATATATTTGTTTTTGATCTAAAGGTATACTTTGATTTTTGTTACTGTTCTTAACCTATGTAGACTTAGTAAAGGCAGGGCAACATAGCATATAGTTTTAGACAAGGATTCTAAATTTTGCTTAAAAAGTAAGGAGTAAGTAAATATATAAAGGACTTCTATACATGTATGGTGCTAATTATTACTAGCTTCTTGGTATACTAAATGCATTTTTGGAGGGATAATGAGATCCTGATTGATTTACAGGTTTCCAATGTAAAAATAGGGAAAAATCTTGACATTTTTCCTGTGAAAGAGGACGTTAAGAGCTCTCTTAGACTTTCTGTGATTCATATTTTCAATATTATGCTATTATGTTAGCAGACCTTCAAGTAGATTCAAGAAACAATGTATGAGAAGTTTATTTTCTTATATTCCTAAATAGAATGCTATTTAAAGAATGATTAGCTTCAAATTTAAAAATTTTAGTTAAAATTTGTCAAAAGTTTAGCCTCATCTGGGATAAGACTCTACTTCTTGCTTTGCTCCATGGTAGGATGGCCTGAAAGTGGGCCAAATTTAAACCCATTTAAAATTTGTCCAAAATGGTAAACTTTTCCTAAAGATTACTGTGATCCCAAACAGAAAGAAAGAGATAATTCAGAGCTAAAGGTTTGGGCAAGTTGTAAAAGTTTTGAGAAATTAATAAAAGGGTTTTAAAACATGAATGGAATTCAATGAAAGTGAAACTGCCCTTTGGTCTCACTTTATATCTCAAAGTGTCATGGATATGCAAAGAAAATTACAGAAGTTAAAATTAAAACCTACTGTTCCCATTTCAAGACAGGTGGAAGTAGCCTTACAGATGTTCAACTAATGAGACTTGGAGGCCAAAACTAAGGAAGATAAAAGAGCTATGAGAATAGTCTTGGAGTCTTTGTCTTTCAATGTCAGCCAGGGCCCAAGTGATGATGGGATCCCCCTAAAAGGACCCTGTAACTCTACTGAGTCACTGGAACTCCTAATTAGGACCCCAGAGGAAAGGAGCCAACTAGTACACATCTTTCAAAGAGGAAGATCATGAAAGAGGGGAGTCTAATATGTGACAAGACTCTGATCCATTCTAGAAGCTTTAGTTGACATGAACAGTAGAAAGAAAAACAGGTTGATTTTTGGCTAGTGTAGGGTCCACCTACTTGATCTTAAACACTTGACAAGAAAGTATAACCCAAACAAAATGTGTTTGGGAGTAAATAGGAGTAAAAAGAAGTGTTTTTATAAAACTTTACATAGACAATTAAAATAGAAAGATAGGGGTCTTATCTCTTGGTGTTTGTGGACATGTTAATATGTTGACTCACAGATAATATCATACCAGGTACAGTAATAACTGTAATTACAAAACATCAGAAGACATGTAAAACTTTTAAATTGAGTGCTTAAAGCAATACAATTAAATGAATTTGTTAAAACACAATGGACAAATAGTAGTGCACAACTTTTTTTAATGCCATAAAAAGCAAACAGAAAGTTAGACTGGATCTGAGAAGGTGCTCCAAGCGCTGCACTGTTTATGACCTGCTAAAGGAAAGACACCAATGGTCACATTATTCAGGGAGAAAAGCTGACAAGCCACCCCTGTGGTGTCTTAACCTATAGAGAGTGCAGTGAGCCTACCAGAGAATGACTCAGGTATCATTGGCATGGATTTTCCTGTGCATTTAATGCCCATCAAACATTGTGACTCCTGACAGACACTTTTCTTCTGCAAGAAAAGACATTAAACTTAAAAATTGGTTGTTAATAAAACTATGTAATGATTGAAAGTTGATTATCAGTACAGTGAGTTCTCATGTCCATTCCTTTGCCTCATATTTTGAAATTATAGAAATATATAACTTCAGCAGAGATGGAATCTGAAATGAGATGAGCTTTGAGTCAAAATGCAATATTGGTCATCAGTAAAATGCAAAAGGCCTACGAAGCTATTACAAGTCCAAATTCCCAGTCCCACTAACTCTTCCAGGAATTCATCTTTCACAAATTCTTAGCTTAATATCATTATGTTATTTTGATATGCATTTAAGTATCACTTTAATAAATATTTGTCCCTTTTGTAGGTCTGTCTATAGAGTGAAAATGCCAATGTAAATATATTAACACCTCTGGGCACATAATAGAAAATATCAAAACTTCAAAAGAAAAAATTGCTATCATAGAAAAAACTTACTAAGTAATGACCTTGAGACAATCTGCTCTCAGGTATTTCCCAAATGATTTGGATGATCAGGACCTTTATTCAGCTCTCTGTTCTCAATTTTGGTTCTAATAATACTCCTTCTTGTTTAATAGGCTTATGATTTTTGTGTCTTCCAGACACCTCAATTTCCAAAGACTGACCACAATTTCCAGCCCATGCCAAGCCAAGAGTCTGTGATGCCAGTCTTATCTCCTGTAGATGAGGCAATAAGAAATTTTTGTAACCTTCCAGGGTAAGTAAAGTCAATGTCCATGTATCAGCAAGAAGCAATTACAAGAATACGAGAACTTCATTGTGTTACCTTTAAGAAAAAGGAGGAAAATCTCTCAGGGGACACTGAAGCATGGATCAGCACAGAGACAAAGCCAGGATAAACTTTGAGGCCTTAACCCACAGCCATACCACTGTGGCATCCAATCCTGTCAGATCTCGGAAGCTAAGCAGGTTTGGGCCTGGTTAGTATGTGGATGGGAGACCACCAGGGAACACCAGGTGTTGTAAGCTTGGGAGAAGGGCCAGGCAATCCACTCCCAAAAAACAATCCACCACTGAAAACCCTATGAATAGCAAAGAAGCATTAACAATAATGTTTGATCTGTTGTACATAGGGTGGCTATGAGTTGGAGCAACTCGATGGCACCTAACAACAATAACTGCCCATTAAGAGTATGTCATTCTTCGTATGTGTCTTTCCCTACACTCATATTCTTATTGCAAGGACCAAATTGACAAGAACACCACATGTACCATAACATCCAGGGTGGCACTATAATACTTCCAACGACAAACAGACCACTGATCTGTATCTTACACAAGTAAGAAACTTCTTTAAAAATTCCATACTCCTTGGCAGTGTAAAATTACCAGACTTTACCATACCTTCAAAACCCAATCAAAGTTTGCCTCTTCCTTTGTTCAGGAAATGGCTGGATTTCTTTCTCAGTCATTACTGTCTCCTTTGTCCTTGAGATGTGTAGGCTCTAGCTGCTGAAACTCTTCCTCCTAATTTAAAGATTCACATATGTTCTCACAATATTCTGCTCAGTCTCATTTTAATTTTTTCCATACCAAAAGACCCCATCTCTGGGATCCTCTTGATGTCAGAGGACAAGAACCCAGAGGACAAGAACCCAGAAGTGTTTTTTTTTGTTGTTGTTGTTGTTTTTGTTTTGTTTTGTTTTGTTTTGGCAGTGCCTTGGGTTGAACCCAGGGCCTCATGCTTGCATGCTCTGCAAGTGCTGGACCACTGAGATGCACCCCCAGTCCTTTTTTTTTTAACTTTTTGAGATAGGGTCTTACTAAGTTATGCAGACTGCCTCTGGTTTCAAAATTGCGATCATCCTGCCTCGACTCCCAAGCCGCTAGGATTACAGGGGTGCACCCTGTGCCCAGCAAGAACCCAGAGATTCTTGAAGGTGACATTACTCTCCATGTCTTAATACCTGTCTCCTACAATACAGAATACTTGTAGGTTTGTGTTACAGTCATTTTGCTGGTCTAAGTTTTGTTAGACAGCAACCTCTCAGCTACTGCAGTGGAATGTCTGCAGGGTTTCAGAGAAGAGAATATACAGTTGTTTCTCACCCCTAAAGCATCCCAAATTCAAACAAATTTCTCACTTCTCAAGATGGCTGCTACCTAGAGCACAGTAAGAGTTTTCTAGGAGAAGATGGAGTATTCTTTTCCAAAGCAAGCTACTGCACAGATATCAGGTTGGTAATCTCAGTTGGCAGCAAGCCTGTCAGGACTGTGAAACTTTCCAGTAGGTAAGATTTCTAGTATCCACATAGATTTTTCTGGGACCCTGTATTTTACCCTTACCCCTGGAAATGGGAGAGTCCCCCTCCACCAGCTGTAGAGCCAAGGAGGCAGATATTTTTTTGTTTCTGTGATATTATCCCAGGTTTCTGAATCTTACAAGGTTCTAGTCTATTATTGACTACCAGTGTTCCCCAAGGCCACTCACCTCAAAATGAAGCTCTTGTATCTTCAGTCTTCTTTTTGGGAAGAGGAGGTGTGTGATGGGTACATCTATTCAGCCATATTTAATCTCACCCATACCAAATTTTCTTTATCTACTCTTCTCTCCATGTGTAATTGGAAGGGTAATTTACTCTTAGATAAATTGATTCAATTTCCTTTGTATATATAGTAGGTAGTGGGATTACTAGATCACATGCAGTTCTCTTTTTAATTTTATGAGGAACGCCCATGTTGTTTTCCATGTGCCTACACACCATTCTTGGGAGAAGGACCTGGCAACTCACTCCCAAAAATCAATCTGCCATTGAAAACCCTATGAACAGCAGAGAAGCACTGATAATAGTGTTTCACCTGTTGTACGCAGGGTCGCTATGAGTCAGATACTGACTCAACAGCACCTAACAACAACAACAACACACCATTCTACAGAAGTAATGTAATATCATGTACTTTAAAATACATTAGAAAGATAGATCTCATGTGAAGTTGTTCTTACTAACAACAACAAAGGATGTTTTTAGACTTGATAGATGTGTTTGATGTTGTTAGGTGCTGTTGAGTTGGGCCTGACTCATAGTGACCCACTTGGGTTTTTTTTTTTCTTTGTTTTTTGTGGTAGTGGGGGTTGAGCTCAGTGCTTCACCTTATGCTCATGCTTGCACGCTTTACAAGTGTTGTACCACTGAGCTGCACCCTCAGTCTGGTTTTTGTTTTTTGTTTTTTGTTTTTTACTTTTTGAGACAGGGTCTCGCTAAATTATGCAGACTGCCTCTTGTCTCAAATTTGTGATCCTCCTGCGTCTGCCTCCCAAGCTGCTGGGATTACAGGCATGCGCCGCTGCGCCTGGCTCTTCTTAGAGTTTTCAATTGCAGATTGTTTTGGGATTGCTCTGCGAGTGGGCTGCCAAGTCCTTCTCCCACTTTTGTGGTGCTTTGGATCAAACTCAGGGCCTCAGGTAGCACAGAAAAGTACTCTACCTACTGAGCTAAACCCTACTGAGCTAAACCCCAGCTCCACAGATGTGTTTAGTAGCACATATTTTCTAAGCAAGCTTTGTAAGCCAGACACTGTTCTTGGTGTGGCAATTATAGAAGTAGCCAAATAAGAAAAGAGACTTGCCCTCATGAAGCTTATATCAAGTAGAAGAGGCTTATTTGAAATAATATTATAAAGACATACATATTGGAATAATGCATATGCCTACCTTATTATTACATCACACATTCCTTAAAATTGTATATATTTTCCAAAAATAAAGTGATAAAGAACTGAACTCTTGAGTGATTTTATCAACACAAGACAAAATGGTAGCATAAATGTCATAAGCACCCAAAGTGATGTTTTTTGATCCAAACACCAAAAGGTAAATCTCCGATTGCCCTCTGAGGGGATCTAAAGCTGTTTTTAATTGACAATAATGATTATTTAGGGCTATTCCCTGCTTTTGCTGTGTATATTGATAAGGAAAGATTCAAAGGCTCCAAATAAGAAAGAAATGCCAGAGGAGTCCTATGGTGTCAAGGGAATCAAGAGCTTTTATAGAACACCTCCAGAAAGCACACAAGCATTAGGCACTGTCATTTAAACCATTGATGGGATCTCACATCACTAGTTGAACACAATGTGCTTTTTTTCAACCCTTCTCCCACCTCAGTTTGAAAACCATTTGCTATGACTCAAAGAACAGGTTCATATATGTAGTGCACTTCAAAATCAGATTTTGACAGATTTGAAGCTAGAGGAGACTCTCAAGCTCTTTTATAATCTTTTTGGTAGCTCCTTTTGCTAAAACCACCATGTCAGAATTTGCCAAGAAAAAAGTAGATATAAAACAGGGAAAAACGTGATAACATTGATGTGAGTCATAAACTTGGTAAAATATCACACCTAGAAGATAAAGTCTTATTGAATTTATTAAGACAATACCCAGAATAGCTTTCATGGAGGTTTGTCTCCTAGCTGCTCAGACCAATTCCTGCTATTCTGCATATATATTCAATTTTACAAGTCAGTGTAGTCAAAGTGTCAGTGTAGTGAAAAGAAAAAAAAAAAACCGAAAAACACCACAATAGCTGTTCAAGTGGTAGCTTCATTAATATGGCATTAAAAACAATAAAGTCTTTAATTGTTGAAGAAGCATCTTGCTGCACTCTGGCACACATCTGCAATCTCAGCAACTTGAGAGTCTGAGGCAGGATAATTACACATTTGAGGCCAGGGGGAGTTCACACAATACTTTTTTTGGAAATTTTTAATGTACAACTTAATGTGATTCATTCTGACATGCATTTCATTGTGACATTTCCATATATGCATTTTGTTGTACAGTACACAGATAAGTTCCCCCTTACCCTCTTGTGTACTTCTTCCCCATGTCCCACCCCCCCCACACCAAAGGTCTCTTATTTTCTGACTCAAAATAAGAAATAAAAAATGGACTGGGGTACAGCTCAATGGTAAAGCACTTGTGTAGAATGTGCAACGTCCTGGGTTCAAGCTCAAATATAAACAAGAAACATCACACCTCTTCATTATTACAAAATCCGCATTTCAGTGTGGCATGTATATTCAAGCAACTTTGTCTTTCACTCATAGATCTTTTTATGTACAGTCAGCAATAGAATCACCATGCATGAAATTTGACATTTTTGTGACATGCAAAAATGAGCTTGAATTCCATATGTATTTTATTTTTAATTTATCTTTTGTAGTATTCATGTTAAATACTTTGCAAAAGCACACAGTTATGGCAATTTGAATATTAGAAGATCCTCACCAGTGCATGTACACATAATCTAAAGATATGCAATTTTTTCAAAACAAAAATGTCTGTAGATCCATCGAAGGGTACTTCATTACACACCAAACATTTATTAAGCATCTAAGATGTCCCTAACATTGTAATAGGCATTGAATATATTCAAATAAATATACACAATCTTTTCCTACAGGAATCTTTTATTCTAGTGACTTATGGTTGATGTGGTGTACAGACCACAGAATTTTAGATTTCACTTGGTAACTAGATAGAAATGCCAAATCTCAGACTCAACTCCAGAACAATTGGAACCTACATTTTAACAAGGCCCCCAGATAATTTATGTGTGAGTAAAAGTTTGAGAAGCACTGATGAAATACATCCTATCAGTGCTACAAGTGAATGTTGATGGCCTATGAAATTACTGGTCTATGGAAAAATAAAAACAAAACCTGAAAACAAACATTTAGAAATTTTTGTAACACCTCAACATTGTTGCAACATACAAGTATGGTTGTTGTTGTTGTTAGGTGCTGCAAGTTGACTTGGACTCTTAGTGACCCTATGTACAACAAACAAAACACTCTTCAACTCAGTGCCAGATGCACAATCTTTTCATGTTTAAGCCATTTGTTGCAGTCATTGTGTCAACCCATCTAGTTGAGGATATACCTTATTTATATAGACTCATCATTCTCCCAAAGATGATGTCCTTCTCCAGGGATTGGTCTTCCTGAAAACATGTCTAGAATACATCAGACACAGTCTAGCCATCCATGCTTGCAAGGAGCACTCTGGTTGTACTTCTTCTAGGATAGCTCTGTTGTTTCCTTTGGCAGTCCATGATATATTCGATATTCATCTCGAGCACCATAATTCAAAAGCATCAATTCTCCTATTTCCCTTATTCAATGTCCAACTATAGTTGGTGGTATTGAATTCTGAATATTTTCACTTTATTTTTTTTCCTTTCTACTTGTTCATTTTATTGTATTTTACAAAAGTATACTTTTGTGACAGATTTGAGAAAAAGATACTTCACCAGAGATAGTTTGAACAATACTACATAAGATCATTTGTTCATCTGATACATGAGACAAATGAAAGACACAATCATACAGAAATAGACTATTATTGTTATGAAACTAGCTACAATTTCTGTTCAGAAGTCTTATTCAAAATGTCTTAGCTGACATGAAGGAAGCAGACTTTTTCAAAAACAATTTGGCAAAAACTCTTGTTGAAAGTTTATGAAAGATGGAGATTTCAAAGTTAGGTAAGGCTTTGAAAAGGATGACTCTTTTGTGCAAACAATTTCATAACTATGCAGTAAGAATAGAAATTATTTCCCTTGTTATTGGAATGAATCTAATCATCAAGATGCTGCCAGTATAGCTTCCTGCTCTGCTTGAGTGAAGAGAAGATAAGAGAGTTCTGACACATGGGAGCTAAAACTTACCATAAGTCATTTCATTCTCAGGCTCTGAAAGGGAGAATTCACAGGTAAGGTGGTATTCAAAAATTGTGACATAAAGCTGTTTAAAGCTCATTAATGAGAAAATATAGTCTCTTCCATCAAGAAGCTTACCAATTGGCAAAGGAAATCAACACTTAAAATTAACTAAATACAGAATCAATTGCATTTGAAGAAGGAAAATTCCATAATATAAACAGTAAGTTTGGGGTAGTCAAGGAAGGCTTCCTACTGGAAGGAAAATTTGAGTTGAGACCTAAAGGATATATATTTTTTTCAGTACGTGGGGTTGAATTCAGGTCCTTGTGCTTGCATGCTTTGCAAGGGCTATACCACTGAGCTGCACCCTGAGCCTTTTATTTTTTTTTTAACTTTTTGAGACAAGATATCACTAAATTACACAGACTGCCTCTGGTCTTGCACTTGCAATCCTCCTGCCTCTGCCTATTGAGTTGCTGGTATTGAAGGCATGTGCCACCACATCCTTTAGGAGGATAATTTCAAGTGAGTTACATTAAGGTAGTAGAAAGATTGTTATAGGCAAAGGATATCAGGAATATAATATTTCTGAAGACCCTTTCTATGAAGAAAAAAGCAGTGTTCATGGAACACACAAAATAAGAGGTAGTGGCAGGACATGAGACTTGAAAGACTGGCCTAGATTATGTAAGTCTTGGAAGGCCACAATTATTCACTATTTTGAACTATATGCAAACAATAATTGGAAGATACCAAATGGATATAAGCAAGACAGTGAAATGATTAAAAATAGCTTTTGGATGATAACTCCATATTCTCTGTATAGAATTGATGGAATGAGTCTGAACATCTCAAGATAGTTTCAGACATATTTTGAAAGGAACAAAAACCATACTATCCAAATCCTGAGAACAGACCCTAAGTAATGAAATG
>VMDO01041059.1:0-11480 GCA_007922755.1 Pedetes capensis
TTTTTTTTTTTTTTTTTTTTTTTTTTTTTTTTTTTTTTTTTTTTTTTTTTTTTTTTTTTTTTTTTTTTTTTTTTTTTTTTTTTTTTTTTTTTTTTTTTTTTTTTTTTTTTTTTTTTTTTTTTTTTTTTTTTTTTTTTTTTTTACTTTTTTTGAGACAGGGGCCTTCTACAAGTTTTAAAGTTTCTGGTTTTATGTTGAGATCTTTTATCCATTTTGAGTTAACTCTCCTGTATATTGAGAGATGTGGGTCAGCTTTCATTTTTCTGCATGCGGATGACCATGTTTCCCAGCAACATTTATTGAAAAGGTTGTCCTTTTTCCAGGTTATTGCTTTGCTCCTTTATCAAAAATAAGGGGGGTATAGGTGTGTTGAGGCATTTCTCGGTCTTCTATCCTGTTCCAGATGTCTTCGAGCCTATTTCTGTGCCAGTACCAAGCTGTTTTTGCTACCACTGCCCTATAGTATAGCTTGAAGTCAGGGATTGTGATTCCACCTGCATTAGTTTTGCAGTTTAAGAGTGTTTTGGCTATACATGGTCTTTTGTGGTTCCATATAAATTTTTCAATCATTTTTTTCTATTTCTGTAAAGTCAGTCAGTGGAATTTTAATGGGTATTGCATTAAATCTATAGATGCTTTGGGGAGGATAGCCATTTTTACAATACTAATTCTCCCTATCCAGGAGCAGAGGACATCATTTTTCAGTGTCCTCTGCTATTTCTTTATTGATGTTTTGAAATTTTCCTTATAGAGATCTGAAGGGTCTTTGGTTAGATTGATTCCAAGGTATTTAATTTTCTGGTGTGCTATCATGAATCATATTTTTCCTGAAATTTTCTTCTCTTCCTGTTTGGAATTAGTGTAAAGAAAAGCTATTTTTTTGTGTGTTATTTTTGTAGCCTGTGACTTTGCTGAAGGAGTTAATTAGTTGTAACAGTTTTCTGGTTGAGGTTTTGGGGTCTTTCACGTATAAGATCATATCATCTGCAAATATTGATAATTTGACCTCTTTGTTGCCAATCTGTATCCCTTTGATTTCTTTCTCTTGTCTGATTGCCCTGGCCAGGACTTCAATTACTATGTTGAATAGAATAGGAGAGAGAGGATATCCTTGTCTTTTTCCAGATCTAAGAGGAAATGGTTTCAGTTTTTCTCCATTTAATATAATGTTGGCTGTAAGTTTGTCATAAGTGGCTTTTTGACATTAAGGTATTTCCCTCTTATACCTATCGTCTCTAGTGTTTTTATCATGAAAAGGTACTGCACATTGTAGAAGGCCTTTTCAGCATCAATTGAGATGATCATGTGGTTTTTGTTTGCCAGTGTCTTGATATGTTGGATTACATTAATTGACTTCCATGTGTTAAACCAGCCTTGCATCTGTGGTATAAATCCCACTTGGTCATGGTGAATAATCTTTTTTATATGCTGCTGGATTCTGTTTGCCAGAATTTTATTAAATATTTTTGCATCTAGATTCATAAGGGAGATGGGTCTATAATTCTCTATCTTAAATGAATCTTTTCCTGGTTTAAGTATCAGGGTGATAGTAGCTTCATAGAATGTATTTGGGAGTGTTTCCTCCTTTTCTATTCTTTGGAATGATTTGAGGAAGACAGGTATTATATCTTCTTTAAAAGTTTGGTAAAATTCTGCTGTGAATCCATCAGGAACTGGGTTCTTCGTTGTTGGGAGACTTTTAATTACCTTTTCTATTTCTGTATATGTAATGGGCTTGTTTAAGTCAGTTATGTATTCTGGGGATAGCTTTGGTAGGTCATAAGTGTTAATAAATTTGTCCATTTCTTCTGCATTTTCATATATTTGGAAATACAGTCTCTCGCAGTAAACCCTGACAAGTTTCTGTATTTTGTTGACGTCGGTGGTTATGGACCTGTTGTCTTTCATAATCCATACGATGTTGGATTTTTCCTTTTTCTTTTTGATGAGGTTAGCCAGAGGCTAACCTTTTTTTATTAATCTTTTTATTTAATCTTTAATTTAATTTAATTTAATTATTATTTAATCTTTTTATTTTAATCTTTTTATTAATTTTTTATTAATCTTTTCAAAGAACCAGCTCTTATAGTCTTATTAGTTTTTTAAATTATCTCTTTGGATTCTAATTGAGATATTTCTCCCTTTATTGTTGTAATTTCCTTTTGGGTGTTCCTTTTAGGATTGATATTTTGTTGGTCTTCTTGTGTCTTAAGATGTGTCATTACATCATTTATTTGGTGGTTCTTTATTTTATTGATGAAGGCACTTAATGCTATAAACTTCCCTTTTAAAACTGCCTTTGCTATATCCCATATGTTTTGGTATGATATGTTTCATCATCATTTGATTACAGGGATTTTTTAAATTCCATTTTGATTTCATCAACGATCCATTGGTCATTCAGCAGTGTATTATTCAGTCTCCATGAGTTTGTAAAGTTTCTGGAATTATTCTTGCTCTTGAGATCCAATTTTTTCCCATTATGATCTGATAAGGAACAGGGGATAATTTCTACTTTTTTGTATTTGTTGAGGGAGTTCTTATGGACTAACATATGATCTATCTTAGAAAACATACCATGTCCAGCTGAAAAGAATGTGTATTCCTCATCCTGTGGATGAAGTATTCTGTATATATCTGTGAGATCCAACTGGTTTAGGGTGGAGATTAGATTTGACGTTTCTCTGTTGATTTTTCACTTTGATGACCTTTCTCTTGATAAAAGTTGGGTATTGAAGTCTCCCATTAATATTGATTCTGGCCCAATAAAGATCTTTATATTCCATAAGGTTTGTCTTATAAAGCTAGGTGCCCCTATGTTTGGGGCATATATATTTAGGAGCGTTATTGATTCTTGATCGATTTTTCCTTGTATTAAAATGTAATGTCCTCCTCTGTCTCTTCTAATTAGTTTTTGGAATGAAATTGTTAGTTGTTGTTGTTGTTAGGTGCTGGCAAGTCGGTATCTGACTCATAGTGACCCTCTGTACAACAGGAAACACTATTGTCAGTGCTTCTCTGATGTGTATAGGGTTTTCAATGGCAGATTGATTTTTGAGAGGGGGTTTCCAGGTCTTTCTCCCAAGCCTACAGCTTCTGGTGTTCCCAGGAGGTCTCCCATCCCGGTACTAACCAGGCCGGACCCTGCTTAGCTTCCGAGATCTGAAGGGATCGGATACCACAGGGATACGGCTGCAGGCAGAATGAAATTAATCTATCTGAAATTAGAAGTGCAACACCTGCTTTCTCTCCCCTCCCCCCCCCGCTAGGTATACATTTTTCCAGCCCTTAACTCTCAGTTTATTCCAGTCTTTGTGAGTTAGATGAGTTTCTTGAATACAACATATTGATGGTTTTTGTTTTTCCATCCAATTACCCAGCCTCTGTCTCTTAATTGGTGAGTTAAGACCACTTACATTAATAGAGACTATTGAGTATCCAATCATTACCTGTTACTGATGTATGAATCATGTTTGCTTTGGTCCTTACTTGGATTGCACTCATCTCAGCTAACCAGTTCTTTGATTTCCTTTGTAGGGTTGTCTTAACTCTCTTGGATGTTGTAATTGATTTATAATCCTCTGCAGTGCTGGTTTTGTGGTTGCATATTGTTTAAAAGCTTCAATGTCATTAAATGTCTTATACTCCTCATTTATTATCAAAGATAATTTTGCTCAATATATTAATCTAGGCTGGAGGTTTTTTTTTTTTTTGTATGTGAATCACCTGTGTCCATTCCTTTTTAGCTTTCAGTGTTGATATGGAGACGTCTGCAGTAATTTTAATAGGTTTTGCTTTATAAGTAATAAGGGGTTTCTGTTTTGCTTCTTGAAGGATAGCTTTCCTGGTCTCTAATGATAGCATGTGAGCAATGATGTGTCTCGAGAATGATCTACTTAAGTCACCCTTCAAAGGAGTCCTGAATGTCTCAGTGGTGTATATATCCATTGCCTGTGCTATCTTTGAGAAGTTTTCCTTGAGGATATCATATACTAGGTTTTGAAGGCCTCCAGTGGATCTTTCTTCTCCTTCAGGGATGCCCTGAATTCTTAAATTTTGTTTTTTTATTCTATCTTAGTTCTCCTGGAAGTCTTTTTTTAAAACCTTTATCATTGATTCCATTTCTAACTGCTTATATTTAAGTTCATTTATGGCATCCTTGGAATCGGAAATCCTCAGCTCAGATTCATCCAGTCTCCATGAAAAGGATTCTTTAGCCAAGTTCAATTCAGATAATTGGATTGAGTATCAAGAACGGTGGCTTGGTTTTTCCTTATCATTTCTAACTGGGATGACAGAACGGCTTCCAAGTGAGAAAACTTCCTTTCAAGGATCTCGAGAGTGTTTGTGGTATTTGTTTTAATTTCTCTTAGCATGTTTATAACCATGACTCTGAATTGAAATCAGAGACCTCTAAGGATTGAGAGTCCTTGGAGTTATTTGTAGGGGGGCTTTGATCTATGGAGTCTTCAGATCCATCCTGCCCCTTTGTGTTTTCTGTAGGTTTACTTTGTTTGCCCATAATATGGTCTGGGAAATAGAATTTGTCTCTCCTGATTGTGTAGAACTTCTCCCTCTGTTATTTCTTTGAGATTGTGTGGTGCTGAATCTCTGGTGCTTATTAAAGCTTATAAGCTGGGTATATTCTCTGCTTTTGGGTCTGTGTGGTTCTCTCTTTAGTCCACCAGCCCAACTCCAAAGGTGCGAGGGGTTAGGGAGGCCATAGATTTTGTTTCTCTTCTGTGGGGTGAGAAAAGGGGGATCTGGTGACAGAAGAGGGGGAAAGAGGAGGTGGAGGACAGAGGCTAGTAGAAATTACTGTCAAAATTAAAATTAAGGTTAAGACTTAAGGGTAAAATAATTAAAACAAAGACACATATATAGCTTAAGAAAAAGAGAAGGAGAATAGAAAAAGGGAAGGGAGTAAAAGAAGAAAGAAAGAAAAATAGGAAGGAAAAAGAGAAAAAAACTCATGCATACATGTTCCCACACACATATAAAAACACTTGTAGTTGGTTGCGGTGGTGCACATCTGCAATCCCAGTGGCTTGGGGGTCAGAGGCAGGAGGATTGCAAGCCTGAGTTCTGCACAACGAAGTGAGACCCTGTCTTAAAAAGCAAAAAATATGGGCCTGGGGTGCAGCACAGTGGTCTACCACCTACAAAGCCAGCAGACACAGGACCCTGGGTTCAAACCCCCATACAAAAAAAAAAAAAAGAACAAGACCTCATGCATACAGGCTCCCACATACATATAAAAACACTTTTAGTCAGGTGCGGTGATGCACACCTAGAATCCCTGTGGCTTGGGGGGCAGAGGCAGGAGGATCACAAGCCCAAGATCTGCACAACCCAGTGAGAACCTGTCTCAAAAAGTAAAAAATATGGGTGGGGGGCGCATCGCGGCGGTCCAGCACCTACAAAGCAAGTGGGCACAGGTTCAAACCCCCTTGCAGACAAAAAAAAAAAAGCCCTTGTATGTTCTTGCAGATGGAATCTGAACTGTGGACACCCAATTCCACCAGGTGAAGTCGGTACTGCAGGAAGCAGTTCTCCCTACAGAACTCAGGGTGGCAGTGTTTTCACATAATACACAGGAGCAGTCTGGCTTAGTCTTGCCGAATGCGTAGATAATGTGGACAGCCCCACAAAGTCTTGGGTTTAAGTGGGACACTGAGTGCCCAAAGAGACTGTTACATGAAGTATTCTGTGTCTATTATACTGTTCGAGAGGCAGTGGAACCTGTAGGGTCCTCCCTGGAGTTCTCCCTCTCCCACATAGTTCAGGCACCAATTCCCCAAATCAGAGATTTCCACCCCAAAGCCTACAGCATGGAGGGAATACGGCTGATATCATGGATTTTTTTTTAATTGCAGGGCTTTCCGCCCAGTTGGGAGACCACTTGGGAGGACCATATCCTCTTGTGGGTGGGATGATATCCAACCGCCCCAGAGGAAATCCGCATCAGGTCTATCCGTGCGCAGTGATCGCGCTGGAAACTGCTCTGATTTTGACTAATTTTGCTGCTAGGCTCTGCCGAAAAGGAGCACTCTGTCCACATGGGGCTCAGTCGCCTCCACAAACCACAGATTTCTCCACAGTGCAGTGGGATGATTTAGGATCATCTCTGGTGTGTCTGGGATCCGGGTGTATATGTGCCCATTTGTCTGTGGAGATCGGGTCTGCACAACTGTCCCTCCACAACAGGAAGGAGGGAACCACATCTCAGCTCTAGACGCATACCGCTGGCACCTGTTCCCTCCATGGCTGCTAGGGATGGTGATTCCGTGTGCCACCTCAAACTGACTCACCCAAAATTTATAGTTTGTGTCCCGCGGGCAGGGTAAGAGTGTGCTGCCAAGGTTGCACTCCATGTTGGGTCTAGCCCCCATCGGTGTGTGTGCTCGCAGTCCCCTCTGAGTCTCCAGGATTCTATCCACTGTCAGCATGACGGCGAAATGGCAGCAGTCCCACTACTGTCCTCTGTGTAGCTCCTATGAAGCCAAATCCTCGATTTCAGTGTTCGTCCAGTTTCATCCTCTATCTCCCAATCTAAACTATCACTGTTTCTATCTATTCAACGTGAGTTCCAAACCCCTAATTGAGGCTTCCCATTACTCAGGACAGAAGGTGTGTGTTATCTGTCTGCCATCTTGACTCCACCCCTTCAGAGGGTTTTCAATGGCTGATTGTTTGGGGATTGTTTTGGGAGTGAACTTCCAGGTCCTTCTCCCACTTTTCTGGACTTGGGGATCTAACCCAGGGCCTTGGAGACTGCAGAGCAGCACCCTACTAACTGAGCTGCTCCAAAACTCAAATCAAGATTCATTTGAAAGTTGAAGGAAAGCTAAGATTTGAGAATGATATATAATTTTTAAAGAATGCTAAGATTTGAGAATGATATATAATTTTTAAACTATTTGTTGTCCAATGGATTGATTTTTTCTTTGACTCTAAACTTATTCAAAGTCTCTGGCTTATTTAAAATTATATGAAAATAATCTTTCCTTGAAATTAAACATATTATAATAAAATTAAAAGATAATAGATAACCTAAACATTAAAAACTAGCATAAACATAATCATTATTCTTCGTTAATGTTTGCATACTTAATCAGCTTCTTGGGTTTATGTGACCCTCAACATCTTGTCATTGATATATTAGGGAGGAAGGCATTTGTTTCATATGAAATTACTTTTTTAATATAAGAATTTATGGTATTTTTCAAGATTTTCTTTTGGGGTTAATGGCTTTGAAACCATTGATGCTACTTATTGACTCTTCTGAGGGCTACCATAATGTTTAGTATATATTTTTAGTGTAGAGTTCTAATAATTTTAATACATGTATTGATAATATGTAACTATATAACAATCAGGATACAGAACATTCATTACTTCAAAACATGATCTCATAATATCCTGTTTGGAATTACAAAGTCTTTCAACTAATCCCTTGAAATAATTGGAATATTTTCTGATACTATAAATTTATATTAATGATTACACCAAATAAATGTAATCATATAGCATATAAAATTTTCAGATCTTAGCCTTTTTCACTTGTATGATACTTCTGAGATTCAACCAAGATGAAGAATATTTGGGTTGTTTGTAGTGGTCTTAGGGTTATGGATGATATACTGATGTACAAGTTTTCCTTCAAATTTTTTGCTTAATGCAAATGCATAGAAATGTAATGTCTGTGGCATATAAAAAGTATGCATTTATCTTTATAAGAGACTGAAAACTTTTCAGACTAGCTGAAATGCTCTTTCAACATAGCCAAATAGGTATGTCCAGCATTTATTCCTCTTCCACCAAAAGAACCAAATTAACAGATAGATCTTTGCATTTTGAAGTGGGTGACCGTAGGAGAATCTTGGAACTCAGCAATGGAAAAACTGGACATTTATAAGATTCAGAGACCTAAGACAGCAGTTTAGAAAAAGGAACGACTATGACTCTAGCTCCTTAGCTGTGAGGAATTGCCCCTTTGCAGAACAAAGGGTGAATAGGAGAATCCCAACAAACTCTATTAGTGTAGACATCAGTGATCCTAACTACTAGAAAATTTCAGTCAGGCTTGCATCTCAGTTACAGGAGTGACCTAGAATCTGCACACTACTAAAATTGGAGAAGGAATTCACATTACTTCTCTCCTATATTCCAGGGCCCAAACCTCTATGGATGAGCACCCTTTTGAGAAGAGGGCTAATGTTTGGATTTATATTCTCCTTGGGGTCACAAACCACTGTATATTTGTCTCTCGGGGACATTAAAGACATTCCACCACACTGGTGTGGAAGACTGCAGCCTTAAAGACCCAAACTGGCTTAGCAAAGAAACTGTGAAGCAAGCACCCAGGCCTACATTGGAGGAGATATTTTACTACAATGAAAATAAGTGTGTCACCCTTAAGAGTGGAGGGAACAGATGGACACTGTTCCAAGCTACTTGAAAAGCTCAGACAGGAGTGAGAATTCATGGCCAGTAGAAGCCTGCACAATTTAGCAACACCCTATCTCAAAATACAAAATATAAATGGCTAGATGTGCAGCAAGCTCAGTGGTAGAGCCATGGCCTGGCATGTGCAAACACCTGGGTTCATTCCCCAGTATTCAAAAAGAAAACAACAACAACAACAACAACAACAACAAAGGAGCAACCAGGGCGCTGATCCTGTGGGAATAAGGGTATGATCAGATGCTGTCACACTTCTATCAACTCCAGGAATGAAGGCAGGTGCCCATGTGGTTCTCACCACTGCTTCACTCCTGTGCCTCATCTGGGCACATGTCTCTGTTAGGGCTGAGCTCGAGGGGCAGAGAAGGAGCATTGCTCTTCCCCATCAGCTCTCCACAGTGTGTTGCCTGCACAGTCACTGGGACCAGTGCCTCAGATGCCCACTGCTGCTGGAACTGTCAATGCCATAGGCCTTGTCAGCAACTCAGCATGACTCAGCAGTACTGAGGAAGTACCCATTACCTGACTGATGCCAACACTCCAATTATCTGAGTGGCCACAAAGTGGGAACCCCATGTCCACTGCTATAGGAACCATATATGCCTAAGCAATGGCTATCCTCACCTCTGAATGCCCTCTAGAGAGAATAGGTCTCTGCAACTCTGCCACAGTATGCACTACACATCAGTCATTAACTGCACTCCAAGAGGTTATAGGAAGAACACACTTCAGTGCACAGCTGGAATCAAAGCCAACATTGCATATTAAATTGACACCCCATGACAAATCCTCAGCAACCAACCATTTACTGCAAAAGTGGAAAGAGCAGATCCACCAGATGTGTACATCTTAATGTAGGAGCAAAAGTAAAATGAACACCAAGATAACAAATTGCCTCCAAAGTAACTCTCCAGCAACACTTGTTGTTAGGTGCCAAGTCAGGACTACCTCATAGTGACCCTATATACAACATGATGAAATAATCCCTGACTCTGTTCTAGGCACACAAACCTTTTAATATTAAAACCCATTGTTGTAGCCACTGTGTCAATCCATCTAGTAGAGGGTCTTCCTTTTTTTCATTTACCCCTCACTGTCCCAAATATGATGTCCTTCTACAGGAATTGTTCCCTCCTGACAGCATGTCCAAAATAGGTCAGATGCATTCTAGCCAACCTAGCTTCCAAAGAGCACTGTGGTTGCACTTCTAGGACAGATCTGTTGGTTCTTTTCACATTCAAGTATATTCAGTATTCATATCCAGCACCATAATTCAAAAGCATCAGTTCTTCTTATGTCTCCCTTATTCAACATCCAACTTGCAGAACTCTATGATGCAATTGAAAATACCATGGCCTCAGGTGCACCTTCTACTCCAATGGGAAATTTTTACTTGTCAATACATGAAAGACATCCTTTTTCAACAGTTTTTCCCAGTGTAATGCATCTTTTGATTTCTTGACTGCTGTTTCCATGAGGTTTGATTGCAGAACTAAGTAAAGCAAATTCTTGGACAAACTCAGTCTTTTCTCCATTTATTATGAAGCTGCATACTGACTCAGTTGTAAGGATTTTTGTTTTGCTAATGTTGAGGTTCAATCCCTACTGAATGCTGTGTTCTTTGAACTTCATCAGTTAATGTTTCAAATCCTCTTCACTTTCAGCAAGCAGAGCTGCATTACGCAGGTGGTTAATAAGTCTTGCTCCAATCATGATGCCACATTCTTCATGAAGTCCAGCTTCTCATATTATTTTCACAGCATAGAGATTTAAGAGGTACAGTGAAAAAATACAGCCCTTACACAGACCTTTCTTGACTTTAAAGAAGACAGTGTTTCCTTGTTCTGTTAGAAGGGCTTCCGTCAGGTTCATATACAGATTTTTCATGAGTACAATTAAGTGCTCTGGTATATCCCATTTTTTGCAAGGTTATCGATAATTTACTGTGATCCACAGAGTCAAATGCCATTGCATAGTTAATAAAACATAGATAGACATCTTGCTTATATTTTCTACATTGGGTTACTATCCATCTGACATCAGCAACAATGTTCCTGGTCCAACACACTCTTCTGAATCTGACTTGATTTTCTGGCAGTTCCTTGTGATATACTACTGCAGTCAATTTTGAAAGATCTTTAGCAAAATGTTGCTTGCATTGATGTTAATGTTATCATTCAATAATTTCCACATTTGGTTGGATCCCCTTTGTTGAGAATAGGAACAAATATGGATGTCTTCCAGTCAGTTGGCTAGGTAGCTGTTTTTCAAATCTCTTGGCATAAACCAATTAGCACCTCCAGTGCTGCATCTTTTTGTTGAAATATATGTGTTGGTTTTCCATCAGTTCATGGGGCCTTGTGTTTTGCCAATTCCTTCAAGGCAGCTTCCACTTCATCCTTCGGTATCATTGGATCCTGATCATATGCAACCTCTTGAAATGGTTGGTCACCACTAATTCCTTTGGGATAATGATGCTGTGCATTCCTTCCTTCTTCTTTTGATGTTTCCTGCCTTGTTTAATATTTTCAATGTAGAATCTTTCACTATTGACACTTAAGGCTTGAAATTTTCTTTAATTCCTTAAACTTGAAAAAAACAGAATGTCTTCTTCACTTTAGGTTTAGATCTACAGCTCTTTGTGCATGTCATTCATAATATTTGAATTTGTCTTGAGCTGCCTTTTTTTATTAGAAATTTTTAATGTACATCATAATGTGATTCATTTTGACATGTTTTTCGTTGTGACAATTTTCATATATGCAATTTGATAAGCATTATACATATAGGTTACCCCTTACCCTCCTCTATGTTACCCCCCTCCCCCCTTCCTATCTAAGTTTCCCATCCAAGTCTTCTCTATCTTTTACTATATAGTATTTTTCTATATGTCCTTGGGTTCCATTTCTGTTTAAGATAGAAACTTTTCCTGTAGTGGTCTTTGTTTCTATCTTGTTAGAACAATTACATGCGATTTTTAGTCCATTTGTATTGACCTCATTCTTATCTTCCCT
>VMDO01041060.1:0-11480 GCA_007922755.1 Pedetes capensis
AGATGGAAACAAAGACCACTACAGGAAAAGTTTCTATCTTAAACAGAAATGGAACCCAAGGACATATAGAAAAATACTATATAGTAAAAGATAGAGAAGACTTGGATGGGAAACTTAGATGGGAAGGGGGGGAGGAGGGGAAACATAGAGGAGGGTAAGGAGTAACCTATATGAATAATGCTTATCAAATTGCATATATGAAAATTGTCACAATGAAAAGCATGTCAAAATGAATCACATTATGATGTACATTAAAAATTTCTAATAAAACAAACAAAAAAAACCCCTGTGAATAACAGAGAAGCATTGACACAGTGGTGGAGAGTGTTTCATCCTGTTGTATATAGGGTTGCTATGAGTTGGATCTGACTTGATGGCACCTAACAACAACAACATAGCATGTTATACTTAAATGTTTGTTGAACCCCAATTCCTAGTCCCTTAATTGCAAGAATGTCAAATTTTAGAGTTGAGAAAGTCAACCAGGACTATAATATAAATGATAATTAAAATGACTTCAATGATTTCTGAGAGCATATGCATCATTAATTCTATTTTATCATTTAGAAACCCTTATTAATTCCTATTATTGTATATTAGATATGTGTTTATTAGATCATTTCAAGGTTCTATGTACCATTTCAAGGTTCTATGGTACATAGTGCTTTATTGGGACATTTATTAGCAAAACAAAAGTGCTCAGTGCTCATCTGACAAAATGTGTCTTAGAATTTTTCCCCTAACTTTTTGTGGGAGAACACCATGAGAAAATTAGAGTAATGAAAATAATTAATAATCTGAGTAGACATTGTGAATGCTTTCCTGATGGCATTAAAAATACAGCAAAATTAAGTTAAAGAAAAATATAAAGGTCAGTCTTTAGCCACAGGTATATTTAGTTCAATTTTTGTGTTGGAATTAATGATCAATTTAAAGTTTATATGTGGGGTTGTTTCTTTCTCTTTTTTCTTTCTTCATATATATATATATTTTTTTTTTTTTCTGCCCTACACTGACTAGCATTGTATAGCTAAGGCAAAAATAGTTTTACTTTGTTTTATATTTTATTCTGTAATTTATAATTTCAGCAAATCTTAAACCATATTTTGGATGACATTGAATTTTTTATCACAAAACTCCAAAAAGCAGCTGAAGCATTTTCTGAGCTTTCTAAAAGGAAGAAAACCAAGAAAAGTAAAAGGAAAGGACCAGGAGGTAAGTCAGTTTTTCTTAATCTAAAGACTACTCAAAACTCCAGTGCTAGGTAGAGTTTCTGCTGTTCTGAACTGTCTAGCAAAATTACATTGACCTTAGACCAAAGTCCCTTGCATAATTTTGGTGGGATAGTACTAGGGATTTAGATAGAGAGTGAGATGAGCCCAAGAAAAAGCTTGTTTTGGTTCTAAGTTGGCTATAATGAAAAGATCCTAGAATGTATTACCAGTTTTCATTGTTGTTGTTGTTAGGTGCCATCATGTTGTGTCTGACTCATAGTGACCCTATGTACAACAGGGTGAAACCCGACACTGTGCCATGCCCAGCACTATGTCAGTGCTTCTCTGCTATTCACAGGGTTTTCAGTGGTGGATTGTTTTGGGAGTGCATTGTCAGGCCCTTTTCCCTAGCAAGACTAATTTAGGTCATGGGAGCTAGTCAAACCTGAACAGCCCTTCTGAAATAAATTAATAAAAAAAAATTAGTATCTATCCACATAAAGCTAATTATGTACAGAAGATAATAAGAACCTTTGTCTTAAAAATGAAAATAGACTGTATTGCTGAATCTGATGCAATAAAATGGAAGGGAAGTACTAGTGTTCCAAAACCTATGAACATTGGAATATTTTGCAGCCTTGACCTTCTTTTAATGCTGTCCACAAATCTGTACAATTGTTGTAAATATAGAACCTCATTTTTAGATGAAAGAATTAACTTTTCTCATTAAAATATCTTAAAATGTCAATGGATTTGAATTTGTTATCATAAAACTCCAAATAGTACATTTGCACACAAAGTCACATCCAAACAATTTTGAAGTACGTTGCAGATCAGCTATTTAGAATACCTTAAAGCATATGACAGTATAGATGGAAGTCATGTTCATACTTCCTCTGGCCAATGGTATAGATTAAAATATATGAAAGAATGGCAAATAAACCATTACAGATGACTTCCAAACCTTTCTCTAGCTCGTATACATATAGTAAACATGTGACCTTTAGTGTTGTCTTCTAGATGTGTATGTCTGGACATACCTCCACACATTCTGAAAGGAAGTATTGTTTCATAGTGTCACAAACCATTTAATCCTCCTGCATCCCCCCACCCCCTTTTTTTGAGACAAATTCTCGTCTTTAAAGTTACTTTCCCTTGAAACATCTTTTAAGTACACATTTTCCCACTTTCCAACCAGTACATTTCTTCTCCTAGCACTTGGCATGTTCATCTCTGTTATTTATCTGATTCACTTCTACTATATTTTAAGCTCCTTAAGAGCAGGCCTGGTGACATAATTATTTTTATAGTCTTCACAATGACTGTCACATGTTGTTGTTGCTGTTGTTAGGTGCCATTGAGTCAGTATCTGACTCATAGTGACCCTCATAGGGTTTTTAATGGCTGACTGTTTCAGGATTACCTTGGGAGTGGATTGCCAGGCCCTTATCCCATTTTTGCGGTGCTGGGAATTGAACTCGGGACCTCAGAGACTGCAGCACAGCACTCTACCAACTGAGCTAAATCCTGGCCCAACTGTCACATAGAAGGACTATAATACATATTTATGGAATTGAATGAGTCATTGGTAGTTCTCAAGGGTAAAGGAATCCATTAAAACATCGGATCTTCTTAATTTGTTGGAGTCAGAGTGGGAGATGGGGTGGAGTAATGAGGTAGAATGTCCGGTGTGATCAGCAAACTTTGCAGACATGAATGTGGTTTTTGTTTCTTCATTTAATAATTCTTTGGGGAACTTTGTTCTCATCTGCTCCTCTTATTTACTTCATTAGAGGGTGTTTTAACTCTGAGGGCAAAACCTCCACCTCCTGATGAATTTGTTGACTGTTTCCAGAAGTTTAAACATGGATTTAACCTTCTGGTAAGTGAAATTTATTTATATGTAACTAGAAGCAATAAATGAAAACACCCAAATCTACTAGGATATTCCTGAAAATTAAATTAAAAGTAAAATTCACTTTTATGGGTTTTTTGTATGTGTGTTTGATTGGCCTTTAATAAAATAATAAATTATGAAGCATGTATCTAAGAGACTTAGTCCAAAAATAATGACTTCGCATTTGTTTTTGTAAGCTAATTTCTCTTACTCTTATTCTCTACATGCTGATGACTTTATTAAAGGTGAAATTGATAGTAAAGAACTTGCCCTTGAGTCTACATTGGGCCTCTTTGAGTGTCTGTCTATTCCTTGATCACATCATAGTAATATATTTTTGTTACTTTTGCAGGCCAAATTGAAGTCCCATATCCAGAACCCTAGTGCTGCAGATTTGGTTCACTTTTTGTTTACTCCGTTAAATATGGTGAGGTTTTATTAGTATAATAAAGTGTCCTTCTTAGTATGTTTTTCAACCCCCAGAGTCTGGATTATCTGTACAGTTTTCCCTTCATCACATGAGTACTATCTCTTTTACCATTTTTGCAAATGTTGAGAATGTGAAATTTGAGAGTTTAAAAGAACCTTAGGAACCATCATTTTAGGCATCTTAGAGCTGGGTTGTAGCTCAAGGGTACAGCCTAGCATTTTGAAGGGTATGGGTTTCATCCCTAGAATAGAAAAAAACAAAAACAAGGACAAACAAACAAAAAATCCACCCAAAATAAAGCAGAGGGAAAAAAAAAAAAACAGCAAAGCATCTTATTTTAGCGATGAAGAAACTCATATTTCTGAGAGAGCTACAGAAAAGAAAAGAAGTAAAGATTGGATACTGTTTCAGTAAACACTAGCATATAATATGCAGTGGCTCAAATAACATGGACATTTTCATCTTTTTCACAAAATAGGTTAATCATGGGAAGTCCAATCCTAGATGGATAGCTTTGCTTTATAACATTATGCAAGACCCAACTTATTTTCATTAAGGTGTTCCTCCATTTTTGAGCTGTTTATTCATTATGTATTTATTCAACAAATACTGATTGAGAGCCTCCTATGTATTTGGCATGACTGTAGCTACTCAGGGACAAAACAGACAAATTTTTTACCTTTTGAAATTTATAGTAATAGAAGGGCAGCCAGTATGACAAGTGAATGCATAAAAAATACCGTTTTCTAAAAATCAAATGTTATATAGAAACATAGAGGAAGGGAGTGTGAGCAGGGAGTACCCCAGGTGCTGTGTGTGTCTGGTGGGAGGTCACACTGGTTGAGTAGAGTTGCTTAGGGAAGCCTCACTGAGGGGATGTCATTGCAGTAAGGGAAGTAAGGGATGAATCATGTGGATTTCTGAAGGAAAAAAATTCCAGAGAACAGCTAATGTGAATGATCTGAGGTGGTAACATGCAAAGCATATTTGGTGGTACATAGGAATTGTGACTTGAACAGAATTAAGGAAGAAAAAATTAGAAGAAGTTGAGATTAGAAGGATGTAAGGTAACAAGATGACATCTTATTGGTCCTTGTATGGGAATGTGAAACTTTTGATATTTGGGGAATGTCCAGCAGAAATGGATGGCTCTGCTGGCATTGTTTAGAAATTTAGAAGGCAACATAATCCAAATGGGAGATTATGGTGCTTGGACCAGTTACCATTGAAGGTGGTGGGAAGAAGTCTGATTCTAGTTATTAATTTATTGGTAGATTGGATACACTGTGTAAAAGTTATGGATATATGCAAGATTTTTTGGCCTAATACTAGCAAGATGATTGTTGTTGTTAGGTGTGTCACGTCAGGTCCAACTCATAGCAATCCTGTGTACAACAGAACAAAACACTCCCTGATACTGTGCCATGCCCAGCCCTATGTCAGTGCTTCTCTTCCATCATAGGGTTTTCAGTGGCTGATGGAGTGATTATTAAGTAAGATGGGAAGAGTGTAAGTAGAACAGGTTTTTGAAGGTAGATGAGGAATTCAGTTTTATACTTGTCAAAACTGAGTTAGATCCAGATAGGGAAATTTGAATTGACAGCTGAATGTATGAATCTGGAGTTCAGTGGAGAAATCCAGCCTAGAGGTGTACATTTGAGAACCATCTCTATGTAGAAGGCATTGGGTGATATCAAGAAGGCAGTGATTGTAAATGAAGAGGAACAAGCACTGGTTGAGTCCTGAACATTTGCCATATAAGAATGGGAAGAACCAACTAAAAAAGATTGAGAAGACAGACAAACAAACAGAAAATACCAAGGAGATTGTTGAGGAAGCTGGCCACCTGCTTGTCCTTATACCAGCCACGCAAAGGCCAAAAAATTCTGTGGCAAGCTCCTTTTTCTTTATGGAGGTGACTCTAAGCAGATAATTTCTTCCTCTGTCTAATTGGCCTGAACATCCTCATGCAGCCAAACCTAACTGCAAATGAATACAATCTGTGTTTAGGTGGCTATCTGCCATATAAAATGTAGAGGCTTCTTTTTCAAAAGGAAGGAGGATGGATGCCATCTAACAGTCAGCAGTCTTTGGCATGCTCACCACATGCCTAGTATGTTGATGTGCACACAATACATTTTTTTCAAAAATCTCTATTGTTATATAAGTATATATTTGCATGAAGTGTAATTTTTGAAGCTAATAAGATGATATGTCAAGAACAATTCCCTTTTTTATGAGCTGCATGGTTCCATGAGTTTATCTAGCAAGAGAGTATACCACTTGTGTCAGAGGCCAGAACCCAAGATACACAGCTTTATGTTGTAGAATTACAATATTCAGGTATGCTGTTCCATTATTTGTTTAATGAAATAGGTTTACAATAAAATTCTTTTCCCATGTTATATTTCTTATATTTGCATGTAGTATAACAGTAGTTTTTCTAAGCTAGCATTATGTTACAACCATCTTGCCTCCAAGGACAGCTGAAAGAATTAGATGGAATTATATTTAAGAGTGTGTATGGAAAAGCAGGGAGATTTGGGAACAGCACAGCAGCAGAGTACAGATGGAATAATTGTTGGTTTTTCATAAAAACCTCAAAAGAAAGTGAGCAAGAAGGCACCTTTTTCCTCAATTCCATGAAATTAACAGTTCATTTCCCTTTTTGTGGGAGAGGACAGACAAGACAATATTAGAAAGAAGGCAGAAGCTTTTTTCTTTTGACTATTTCCAAGAGGAAAGAATGTGCCATTTTATGGAGCAAGGCAGAAATACATGGAGTGGTTATAAATAGTTCATTCTATCAAAAAAACAAATGATTATTGTATGGTATGACAGTAATAGTTAGAATTGTTAGTAATGCATGATTGCTCAATTATTTGTGATTATTTTAAGAATAAGAATGTAACCATACAAAATGGATGCATTTCCTTAATATTGATTTAGAACATATGAAGAGTATGGTCATTAAGTTCTTTAATGTTTATAAAAAACTGGGCAAATTCACCATTTTTCATAGATTTTATTGAATATCAGAGAGGGAAAGAGAGAGAGAGAGAAGGAAAGAAGGAAGGAAAGAAAAAGAAAACAAAGGAAAGGAAAGGGAAGGAAGGAAGGAAGGAAATAAAGGAAATGAATAAATGAATATATCCAAGTAACAGAAAGGGCTAAATCTCATCCTTCTTCTTGCTAGAGTAAGTAGTCAAGACCTAAAGTAGAAGTTGAAATGAGTGTTGCTTTACAAAGGGAAAACTAAGTAACATTATCAGCATAAATGTCAGAAATTGATCACTAAGAGATTAGAAGATGAAAGTCCAAGACTACATCAATAATTTATGAATGTACCCATATATCCAAGATTTCTTCTTGTCTAATTATTGTTGAATAACTCTTGTTGTATAACCACTTTTAAAATTGGATCAAGCCTATCCATATGAGAAGCAAGCAATACTAGTTCATTAACAAAATTTGTATTCTTTAACAGTTTGATACCACCTCAGTTTCAGTATTATTGTTAGGTGCTATCGAGTCATGTCTGACTCATAGCGACCCACATAGGGTTTTCAATGGCTGATTGTTTTGGGATTGCCTCGGGAGTAGATTGCCACATCCTCCTCCCATTTTTGTGGTGCTTGGAATTGAACTCCGGACCTCAGAGACTGCAGAGTGGTGCTCTACCAACTGAGCTAAATCCCAGCCTCCAGTTTCAGTATTGTTGTTGTTGTTAGGTGCCATCAAGTCAGTATCCGACTCATAGCGATCCTCTGTACAACAGGGGAAACACTATTGTCAGTGCTTCTCCGCTGTTCATAGGGTTTTCAATGGCAGATTGATTTTTGGGAGGGTCTTGCCAGGTCCTTCTCCCAAGCCTACAGCTTCTGGTGTTCCCAGGCGGTCTCCCATCCAGGTACTAACCAGGCCCAACCCTGCTTAGCTTCCGAGATCTGACGGGATTGGATGCCACAGGACTACCGCTGCAGGCAGTTTCAGTATTAGGAAGTATTATTTATAAAATGGTTTTTGCCATCTCTTTTTATTTTTCACGGATCATAAGTAGATATCTAGTCATTATGCATGGTGGAGCTATAAGACAAAGAGACTAGATTCCTTAAATTACAATTAACCATTGTGATCAAGTTGTTTATAAAAACACCGATTCATTTTATATTTGCCTTTCTTGAAGATGGCTCCTTATTATCCCTCTCCCCTGTTGTAAACTTCTTTTGCTCTGGTTAATGTTCTTACAGGGCCCCACATATTTTACTTGGACAGTGGGCCTGGGGAGGGACATTTATTCAGGGCCTACTGTAGGCCAGGCAGTTTATTGGTTTTAAACCTTGTGTGTCCTCACCTGTATGCCCACTGCAGCATGCATGCATGCTTCCACTGCCTGCTCACCTTCTTGAAAGGGAACCATGACTCATAGTGTTTTACTAACCTTTCCTTCAGTTTATTTCCTTTTTCTCCAGGCAAACCAAAGATTATAATATTCCTCTGCTCCTTAACTCCCTAATTTTTCCCTCTTAGTCATTCCTACATATTTTCTGGAAATATAGAGAGAGCTTGAAGTTAAAAATTACAGTGCCAGGTAGTCAGCGTAGATTTTGTTCTCAAATAAGAATCAGCCTCCTTCCTTTACCTACCATCTTTTCCTTCATTTATTTGATTCATCCCCCTAACACTATGTCTTCTGCAATTCCAAGTCACATAAATCTTAATCCAAGTCATCAGGTGAGGGAAGCTGAAGAATAAGCCACACATTACATACATAGTGTGTTACTAATATGCATAGATTGTCTTGATGGTCTTGAGTACAAGGTGGGGGCTGGTGCATCTGAGTTATGCAGTAGGGTCAGAAAGGCTTCCTAGAAGAGACTGTACCTGAGTAGGATTCTGGGTGATGGAGGAGGGGCCTTCTGGTAAACCAGAACAGTATGTGCAAATACGCAGAAGCATAAAACAGCATAGTCCACCTGCTCAGAACACCTGATGACTGGAGAGAAATTGACGCTTGGTCTGGAGCCATTCTAACAGTCTCCTTTCTTCTTGTGCCACATCTCTGAGAAGGCGAGATTTTTGTAAAAGTATTCGGGTTTCTGCACTAGGAGATAACTACCATTCTTTAAGTTAGGAAATAGCTCCAGAGAAGTAAATTTGGAATAGTTTTCGGGCATCCACTTAATCATCATTTTGCTTATCAGAGCATTGCACCTGTTGGTTTCTGCTATTTATCAAATTGTCCATATTAAGTCAGGGAAATTTCCTAAAATGAAATTCTGGAGAAAAGTAGATTCAGATTACCTGTGTATATTCTTCTGTCCCCTTTCTCCCTAGTTCCTTGTTATTTTGTATGTCTGAGTAGGTAGTATGGACTGTTAGCTTGAGGCTTGTTTCTCTCAAAAGTGTTCACTTCTGGAACTGTATTTTTCAAGTTTGACATAATAGATTTACCAGTAGGGATACATATATTTACATTAACAACAAAAAATACAGATAGTTAGATCAGCTGGTGAATAACTCTGCATAACCATTAGTATTTTTCAGGGAAAGTACAACAATCACATGCATCCAATAGGTAGATACTGTCAACATTTAGTTAAACAGTTAACTTTCATTTTAGATTTCAAGGCACCATTGTGCTGGATGAATTGATTTGCAAGCTGTTTCTCATTCAATAATGCCTTATAGAACATCAAAATTTAATTGTATATATAAAAGCAGAGTTTATTTTTGTCCACACATTTCAAAAATGCATAAATAATAGTCCTCTTGCTAAAAAGATGATTTATTCTCATTCTAGGTGGTACAGGCAACAGGAGGTCCTGAATTAGCCAGTTCAGTGCTCAGTCCCCTATTGACTAAGGACACAATTGACTTCTTAAATTACACTGTCAATACAGATGAACGGCAGCTGTGGATGTCACTGGGAGATACTTGGCTGAAAGTCCGGTAAGTGTATATGAATTTAGCATTTAATACCTATAGTGCTTTAGGTATTCTTTGTTTATTGCATTGGTCTAATGAGACATTATTTAACCTTCTATGTATGAAAGGTGAAAAAGCCTATACTATTAAAAGGCTTGAAGTCTAGTGAAGGAGATACAAAGGTAGGCAATATAAGGCATGATTATTACCAGGAGTGTGAGTCATAAACAGAATGTGTTTGGTGGGTGTGGTGGAATAGACAGGAAAAGGACTCATAGAGGAGGGTAATTGGCTTTCTTGGGAAAGCTGGCATTTAAAATTCAACAGATAATAATACTAGTAGGAATGTATATATGTATACATACATATATACACACATTATCTATATAATATTTAAACACATAGTGTTTGCCACGTGTTCTTTCATGCTCTTTACATAGATATTGTCATTATCTCTATTTTACAGGTGAAAAAAGTGAGGCTCAGAGAAGTTGAGTAATTTTCCCAAAGTCACACAACTGGTTAAGTGACAGAACAGGAATATGAACCCAGGCCATGTGGCTCTGAAGTCAGTGTTCATAATTTGTTTGCTAAACTGCCTTACAGAGGGATGAGCAGGATTTTCACTAATACATAGCAGGGAGAGGTCCTTCCCAGTAGAAAGAGAAACACAAATGAAGGCATTAATCAGTTAAGTCCAGAGACAGGGATTAAGCTGGAGGATGGACTTGAATAGTGGAGGATTGTGGAGAAGGGATTGAAGAGTAGTAGTGTTAATGAGGCATTCATGGGTAAGCAGGGCTGGGTTTTGAAGGCTTTAAGGTGATGATAAGGAGCTAGAGCATGCTTGTGTAGGCTGTGGAGACCCAGTGGCTTTGTGAACAAGAGTATGATATAGTCATGTCTATGTTTTTGAAGACCAGTCTGGTAGTTGGGTCCACAGGGGACAGGAATATCTGGAGGCAGAGAGGCCTTTTGAGATGTTAGCACTATGATAGAGGTTCCTTATTAGCCAACATTCTCTGGGGCGAGCCAAGTCACAGAGCAGGGAGAGGAAGAGTGGATAATTTTTAGAATTGTGCATTTGTCAGTGAAGTGATGAAGAAAGGAAAGTCATTAATGAGTACAGGGCTAATGCTTAGCAAACTACATCTAATTTCATATGTGAATAAGTACTTTTTGTTTGCTCGTTTATCCAAACTTTTTATTCTACATAGAGTAAATCATTTAGGATAAGTCTTAGTTCTGTAGAACTGTGTCTTCTTAAAGCTTCTAAATGGGCTAGCCTAAAAAGTATGGAACAGTTCATAGGGTATTTTTTAATCCTTTTTTCTTCTGTTATAATGCACCAAACCATTTGGACTTATTTTTGAGACAGAGTCTTGTTGTGTAGCCCAGGATTGCCTTGACTCTTGCTCCTCCTGCTTCAGCCTGGGATTAAAGGCCATGTACCACCATGCTTGGTACTGCAGTTGTTGCTTTTGTGTTGAAAATATTATTTAAATTTATTCATATGTTTATATTATTCATGTATCAATATACTGTATACTTTATCACACGATACAAATTATATCTCATACTATGTAAAAACTGGTTAAATAGATTTTTGAAATCTATTAAATTTATGCAGGTTATGGTTTTATGATACACCGAGGTGGGATTTAATTTTTTTCCATAAACCTTATTAAATCTATTATGTCTTATACAATAGAAATAGCTTTGACTCTTTAGTTACTTTGTTTTGGGTGCTACCTCAAAATGAGAACATTAATGACTATTTAAAAACTACATCAATACACAAATGGGCAAAGGAACTGAGTAGACAGTTCTCAAATGAAGAGGTCCATAAAGCCATGAAACACATGAAAAAGTGCTCAATATCCCTAGCCATTAGGGAAATGCAAATCAAAACAACGCTGAGATTTCACCTTACACCAGTAAGAATGGCCAAGATCAATAAAACAAACAACAAATGCTGGCGAGGTTGCGGGGAAAAGGGAACACTTCTACA
>VMDO01041061.1:0-11479 GCA_007922755.1 Pedetes capensis
CCCCACTGCTCCCCCTCCACTTCCGTCTCTGCAGCCTCGGAAAGTCCCTGATTTTTGGTATTCTCTTCTGTTAAATCAGATGTCCTCCCTTTCAAAGAAAAAGAAATCCAGAGCTCTTCATGTATTTTTTTAAAAAGTGGTAGAGTACAGGTTTATTAAAGATTGTTGTTACGTGCCCTGGAGTCAGTATCCGACTCATAGTGACCCTGCGTACAACAGGTGAAACACTATTGTCAGTGCTTCTCTGCTGTTCATAGGGTTTTCAATGGTGGAATGATTTTTTGGGAGTGGGTTGCCTACAGCATGTGGTGTTCCCAAGCAGTCTCCCATTCAAGGACTAACCAGGCCTGACCCTGCTTAGCTTCCGAGATCTGACGGGATCAGATGCCACAGGGCTACAGCTGCAGGCTTATTAAAGGTTGTTGTTGTTGTTAGGTGCCGTCCAGTCAGTATCGGACTCATAGCGACCCTCATAGGGTTTTCGATGGCTGACTGTTTCGGGATTGCCTTGGGAGTGGATTGCCAGGTCCTTCTCTCATTTTTGCGGTGCTGGGAATTGAACTGGGGACCTCCGAGACCGCAGCACAGCGCTCTACCAATCGAGCCAAATCCCAGCCCTTATTAAAGGTAGTATACCTTTAAGGAATTACAGGGAAAACTTAGCCACTGGAAGGAGTTTAGGTAACTCTGCAAAGGAAGACCTGCATTCCCTGGGTGAATCAGCTTAAGGCTATTTCTATGCCCCAAGGGAAGGTAAAGAAGCCTGAGAGGACAGGAGAGTTCAGCAGGCTTTTAGAAGGAAAGGTGTCTTGGATAGACAGAGAGGAAAGTGGGCTGAGAGAAGGAGGGAAAGACGTGTATGCAGTCACTGGGGAGAGAAGAGTGGGGAGAGAGCTTGTAAAAGAAGAGAGGAAGAAGAGAGCTGTCTATGTTTTGTGTATGTGAAAACGCAGCCAAAGTCACAGGCTTGGGACTTCTGTCTTGATGGGGGAAGTGAATAAGCACCTGTGGAGGTGACTTTGTGCCCTGAAGACAGACACAGACCAACAATCCCAGACTGACCTCCTTATCGGGAAAGTCTTACTGTTATCAGTGATGATTTAGCAAAAGCAATCTTTTCTTTTCTCTTTGAATTTTAATATATGTACTGTTGTTGTTAGGGCTGGGATTTAGCTCAGTGGATAGAGCGCTGCGCTGCAGTCTCTGAGGTCCCGAGTTCAATTCCTAGCACCGCAAAAATGGGAGAAGGACCTGGCAATCCACTCCCAAGCAATGCCAAAACGGTCAGCCATAGAAAACCCTATGACGGTCCCTATGTGTCAGACACCGACTCATAGCGACCGTCATAGGGTTTTCTTTTCTTTTCTTTTTTTTTTTTTTTGGTGGTACTGGAGGTTGATCCCAGGGCCTCGCGTTGCATGCTTTGCAAGTGCTGGACCACTGAGCTGCACCCCCAGACCTTTTTTTTTTTTTTTTCTCTTAACTTTCTGAGACAGAGTCTCGCTAAGTTATGCAGACTTCCTCTGGTCTCGAACTTGCGATCTTCCTGCCTCTGCCTCCAGAGCCGCTGGGATTACAGGCGTGAACCACCGCGCCCAGCTCTACTTTATTTTTTTGAGACAGAGTCTCGCTATGTGATCCAGGCCATCCTTAAACTCACGATTCTCTTGCTTCAGCCTCCAGAGTGCTAGGATTTGGGCCACCGTACCTGGCAGTTTATTCTTTTTGTTTCAAGTTGTATCCAGTGCATGGCAGTTTGTTTTTCCACTGACTCATGGACGGCTATTAGCGTTGCTTCTAGGTTTTTTTTTTTGTTTTTTTTTTAATTATGAAGAGAACTGTCATAAATATTCACCTGCAGTTGTTGCATAAATATGAATTTTAATTTTTAGCCAGGCATAGTGGCGCACACCTGTAATCCCAGCGGCTTGGGAGGCGGAGGCAGGAGGATCGCAAGTTCGAGACCAGAAGCAGTCTGCGTAATTTAGGGAGACCCTGTCTCAAAAAGTAAAAAAAAAAGAAAAGAAAACAGAGAGCTGGAGGTGGCATCTCAGTGGTCCAGCAAGACCTTGGTTTCAACCCCCAGTACCGCCAAAAAAAAAAAAAATTTTTTTAATTTTCTAAGATAAGTACCCAGGAGTCGGATCAGTGAATGACGTGGTGTGCGTTGAAATTGGTAAGAAACTACCTACCTGTTTTTCAGGCTGGCTGTGCCATTCCGTGTCCCTCCCCACAGTGCGTGTGTCCCGTTCCATCCTGCACATCGTTGGCCTTCTCACATTTGCTTTGTCATTCTTGTTGGAAGTTTGTCAATTGTGCCAATCTGTTCAATAAACCAGCTTCTGGCTTCACTGATGTTTTCCCTATTTTTTTCCGGTTTCCTCTGCAATCCATTTCCTTCTCTATTATTCCACGATTCTGCTAACTTTGGGCTCATTTTTCTCTCCTTTGTCCATGTTGTGAGATGAAATTTTAGATTACTGATTTGAGAACTTTCTTCTTCTTGCCTGCAGTCATTTAAAACTATACATTTCCTTCTTAGCACTCCTTTAGCTGAATCTGACAAATTTTGACGGATAGAACGTTCACTTTTTTCTTTTCAAAGTATGTTCTAATTCCTTTGAGACTTCTTTGATCCAGGAGTCATTTAGAATTATGTTGTTTAATTTCCAAGTGTTTGAAAAATTTCCCATTACGTTTTCTGGTGGCTTTTTTTTTTTTTTTTTTTTCCTTCCCAGAGTCTTACTAGGTAGCCCAGTCTGGTCTCAAACTCCCTATGTAGCCCAGGCTAGCTTTGAACTAGTGATCCTCCTGCCTCTGCCTCCCACGTGCTTGGATTACAGGTGTGTATCACCATGCCCCACTACCTTTCTGCTTACTGATTTCTTGCTTGATTCCATTATGGTTAGAGAAATACTCTTGTTGTTGTTGTTGTTGTTAGGTGCCGTCGAGTCGGTATCCGACTCATAGCGACCCTCATAGGGTTTTCAATGGCTCAGTGCTTCGGGATTGCCTTGGGAGTGGATTGCCAGGCCCTTCTCCCATTTTTGCGGTGCTGGGAATTGAACTCGGGGCCTCAGAGACTGCAGTGCAGCGCTCTACCCACTGAGCTAAATCCCATCCCATGTAGAAATACTCTACATGATTTCAATTCTTTCAAAGTTGTTGAGGTTTGCTTTATGACTCTGGATGCAGTCTACCTTAGTGATATTGAATGAGCGCTGAAATGATTGTGTGATCTGCGGTTGTCGGGCGCTCTGTGAGCATCATGAAACCCGGTTCTTGGCTGTCTGGGTTAGCTCCTCTGTATCCTTTGCCCCCCCTCCCCTGTACTGGGGGTGCTGAGCGCTGGGACTTGAACACACTTTGCAAGCCCTCTGCCACTGAGTTGCACCCCCAACCCCTTTCTTGTCTTTTATTTTGAGACAGAGCCTCGCTAAGTTACACAGGCTGCATCTGGACTCCAAGCTGAGATTCCCCTGCCTCTGCTTCCTGCTTCTGCCTCCTGAGTCGCTGGAATCACAGGCTTGTGCCGCCATGCTGGGTGTCTGTATCCTCATTAATCTCTGTTACTTGCTCTGTCTATTGCTGAGAGAGAAGTGTCGAAGTGCTTCCTATGGTAGTTATGGAGTTGATGGTTTCTCCTAGCTCTATGCATCATTGCATTGTGTACAACTCTGTTGGGGACATATACATATATTTGGGATTACATGGCTTGATGAGTCACCCCTTTTATCACACTGTTCTTCTTTTCGCCCTATTACGGATATTTCACTGGGTATTGATTTCTGGATCCACAGCTCTTTTTTTCTTTTTCCTTCCAGCCCTTTAAATCATTGTAATACTTCCTCTTGTCTCCACAGCTTCTGATGAGAGTCACCTAGTAATTTGGGTAACACTTCATGCAGGTAATGGGTCATGTTCCTTCGGTTATTATTATTATTATTATTTTGTGGTACTGGGCCTTGAACCCAGGGCCTCGCGCTTGCATGCTTTGCAAGTGCTGGACCACTGAACTGCACCCCCAGCCCAATTTTTAACTTTTTGAGACAGGGTCTCGCTAAGTTATGAAGACTGCCTCTGGCCTCGAACTTGCGATCTTCCTGCCTCCGCCTCCCAAGCCACTGGGATTATAGGTGCGCACCACCGCCCCCGGGTCCTTCGGTTATTTTTTAAGGTTTTTTTTTCTTTATGTTTGGTTTGTATCAGTGCGATGATGTGTCTGGGGTTATATTTCTTTGACTTTGTTCTGTTTAAGATTCACCAAGCTCCTTGAATCTGTAGGTTTATGTCTTTCACCAAATTTGGGGACTTTTAAACCATTATTTCTTCACACATAGAGAAAGGCCTGTAGGTAGTTGTCTGGATAGCTTCATTTGCCTGCCCAGGTGTCTTTCTCTACCTCTATGTACCCCTTTCCAGGGGATTGCTGCATGGGTCTGTCTTTGGGGTCCTGGGTTCTGGGACTTCCTGTGGGAGCTCAGGGGAGGGAGGTGGTTTAGGTATTCATTCCTCAGGGTCCCTCGTTGCACAGTAGTCTTAGGCTGATGGTCTTTTTCCTCTTCCTTGGGGCACTGGGGCAATGACACCCTCCTTATCTGCCTTGGTTACTAATCCCAGTGAGGTGCTGTCATTTACACTTCTCTGTACCTCCCTGATGTCTGCAAATAGTCCCTTAACCAAGTATTTCTCCAGTAATCCACTTTGAGTGTGCTATCTGTTTTCTGCCTGGGCCTTGATAGGCAGAGTGGGGTTGGGGCCATGACTGGCCTTACTCTGACTCTCAGTCCCACCCCTGTGACAGGCACTCTCTCCCTTTGGCCTCCCAGCCTTTTGAGCCTCGGATCCTTTCTCCAAGTTAGCTCTCCTGCTGCATGGCCTGAGGGCACCTGGAAGTGGCCTCAATCCCACCCTCTGCTAGGAAGCTGCTGGCACTGGCTGGATCCTCTCAGAATGGATTTATGGAGGAAGTCAGAGTTTGCTGTAGAGCTCGTCAGTAAGACTGGCAGGGAGGAGGGCTTCACCTTGTGGAGGGACTGCAAGGCTGGAAGGGCTTCTTGTTGTTGTTGTTAGGTGCTGTTGAGTCGAGTCCGACTCATAGTGACCCTATGTACAGCAGATCGAAACACTTGCCAATTCTGTGCCAGGCAAACCATCTTATTTATGTTTAAGCCCATTGTTGCAGACACTGTGTTAATCCATCTGGTGGAGGGTTTTCCTCTTTTGCATTGACCTGCCGCTCTCCCAAACATGATGTCCTTCTCCAGGGATTGATCTCTCCTGACTACATGTCCGAAATATGTAAGACGCAGTCTGGCCATTCTTGCTTCCAAGGAGCACTCTGGTTGCACTTCTAGGACAGATTTGTTGGTTCTTTTGGCAGTCCATGGTATATTCAATAGACATCTCCAGCACCACAATATAAAAGCATCAATTCTTTTTCTGTCTCTCTTGTTCAGTGTCCAGCTTTCACAACCACATGATGCCACTGAAAATACCATGGCATGAGTCAATTGTTGTTGTTGTTGTTAGGTGCCGTCAAGTTGAGTCCGACTCATAGTGACCCTCACAGGGTTTTCAATGGCAGATTGTTTTTGGGATTGCCTTGGGAGTGGGTTGCCACATCCTTCTCCCATTTTGCGGTGCTGGGAATCGAACTTGGGACCTCAGAGATTGCAGAGCAGCGCTCTACCAACTGAGCTAAATCCCAGCCCTATAGCTGGTCTTTAAAAAATACATACATTCTCCTTCCCTCCCTCTTTCCTTCCCTCCCTCTTTCCTTCCTTCCCTCCCACCCTCCTTCCTTCCTTCCTTCCTTCCTACCTTCCTTCCTCTCTTCCTTCCCTCCTTCCCTCCTTCCTTCCTTTTTGAGACAGAGTCTTACAATGTTGCCCAGGCTGGCCTTGAACTCACAATCTTCCCGCACCAGTCTCCTGAATAACTGGGATTGCAGGCATGTACCACCACGCCTGGCTTAGATACATGTTTCCAAGGCCTTGTAAAATCAAACTACATTGGAATTAGAGCCCAAGTCCTAAGAAAGTGTATACTTTCATTGCTCTTCTCTCCCCACTCCCTCTTTTTTTCAGTACTGGGAGTTGAACCCAGGGCCCTTATACATACTAGGCAAGTGCTCTACCACTGAGCTGTGGGCCCAGCCCGTTTCTTCATTTTTTATCTTGAGATAGGGTATCACTAAATTGCACAGGCTGCCTCTGGCCTTGAACTTGTGATCCTCCTGAATTGGCCTCCTGAGTATCTGGGCTTACAGGCATGAGTCATGGTGGCTGGCTCTTCTTTCAGTTTATAGAAGATGATAATCAACCCAATTACAAACTTTGTAGTGGTTTCCATGTTTTAGGAACCATTGTCAGAAATGACTCTCAAAAGTTATCTACTTCAGCGGGAAGAAGGCAGTGTGGTTGTTTGTCTTCAGAACTCTGTGTTGCTTTGAAATGTTATTCCTCAGTAGAAAACAGTTCTTCTGATGCCTGCTGATTCATTCTGCATTAACTAATAGAACAAGCAACTTTTGCACCAGTCTTTGCTTCTATAACCTTGAAGTTAACTCAGCACAGGGAGTCCTAATGTGTGATTTGTCACTGAGTTGTGCTTTCTGGCTTCTGCTTTAGGAGGTATGCATTCTTTTTTTTTTTTTAAGTAAATATTTGTGGGGTACCGAGTATTAAGACTTTTGCTCTTTCCACTATGCAAGTATTACATCATTTTCGCTTAGACATTCATGCATTCTTTAAGTGACAGATTTCATCCACAGTGTGCTGACCGGATGAGCTTAGCTGTCATTCTTTCATGAAGTCAAAATATAATTTTTATCTTTTTATTATTTTAGGTTTTTAAAAACCATTTTGGCCTGTTTGCTTCTGTATCTCTCTTTTTCTGTTTACTATACTTTAAATCTTTTAGGCTTTCTACTTCTTATTGCTCTGCTTATGTTTGCCCAATTCTGTTTTCATATCTTTTCCTTTATTGTGCAATCATTTTTAATCTTTAGATCCTTTCCCTCTCTCTTTCTAATTTTCATCTCCTGTCTAGACCTTCTTCTTCCTTTCTTTTACTTCACCCTTGAGGAGTCCTTCTGTCTCCTCTCTCTCTGTCCCCCTTCTTACTCCTGACAAATATTATTTATAGCTTCACCCTAAATATTTTGTAACTTCATAGCTTACCCAATATTATTATTTCCATTTTCTGTTCTATGGGCATTGATGGTGCAGCCGTTGGCATTAAGTGATTTTAAAAGCATTTCTATACTGGGCTTGCGCAGATACTGTACCTGTTATAGTGGTTTATCTTCCTCTCTGGGAGAGGGACTGGAGATTGTGATCTCAAGAGAAAACTCACTAAGAAGACACCCCCACCAAATAAAATAGGAAGTGATATCCACCCCTACAGATGCACAAATCACAAATCAGAAATAAACAAACAAAAAAAATGTGAAAAAGCAAGGCAACACATCTCCAAAAGATCATGGTTATTTAACCACTGTATCCAAAGATCTTGAAATAGTTGAAATGTTAGACGAAGAATTTAAAAGTCTTCTTGTAAAATTGATCAATGATTTCAAAGAGGACGAAAACAAATAAATGAATGAAGTAAGGAAATCAATGCAAGAACTAAGAAATGTAAAATACAAAGTCAGCAAAATGGATGAGGAATTCAGTAAGGAAATTGAGATTTTGAAAAAACAAACAAATGTTAGAAATGAAGAGTTCAATATACCACATAAAAACACAGTTGTAAGCATTATTATTAGACTAGATGAAGTAGAAGATAGAATATCAGTGATGGAAGACAAGCTTGAAGAAACACTGCATTCAGATATCAACAAAGAAAAAAAATTAAAAGAACATGACCACAATTTTCAAGAACGTTGGGACCTAAATAAGAGACCAAATCTAAGAATCCATGGGGTAGAGGAAGGAGCTGGGATAAAAACTAAAGGCATTGAAAACTTATTCAGTGAAAATACAGCAGAAAATTTCCAAAATCTAGGGAAATAAATGGACATCCAACCCAAAGAAGCATTTAGAGTACCAAACAGATATAATTAGAAAAGAACCTCCGCATGACATATGATAATTAAAGGTCAAGATGACAGAACAAATAAACAATATTAAAAGCTGCATGAGGAAAACACCAACTCACTTACAAAGGAAAACCCATCAGAATTACATCAGACCTCTCAGCACAAATCCTAAAATCTAGTAAAGGATGGAAAGATATATTTCAAGACCTAAAAATAGGTAATTGCCAACCAAAATTATTATATCCATCAAAATTATCATTTAAAATTGATGGAGAAATAAAGACATTCCAAAATAAGGACTCACTAAGGCAATCCACGACCACAGAGCTAGCACTGCAGAGGATACTTAAATGAATCCTATATACACAGGAGGAAGAAAGACAGTCTCCAACATGAGAACACAGGAAAGAATAAACTTCATGGGAGGAACAAACTAAAGACAACTAGGAAAGAATCAGTCATGTGTAACTCATAAAACCAGTAAACCCTGAATATAAATAGGGGAGAAAGAACAAATAGTATAAAAACAACCAGGAAAACATCCAAAACAATTACAAGAACCAGCAAAACTCTCTCAATAATAACCCTAAACATAAATAGTCTTAACTCTCCAATTGAAAGACATAGATTAGTAGAATGTATTTAAAAAGAAGATCTGACAACTTGTTGTCTGCACAAAGCACACCTTACTGGCAAGGACATCCACAGACTGAAAGTGAAAGGAAATTAATATACATAGTCACTGGAAACAACAACAACAACAAAAGAGTAGCCAGACAAAGCAGACTTCAAGTTAAGTTTAGTTCAAAGAGACAGAGAAGGTCACCACATATTAATAAAGGGCCAGTTGACCAAGAAAGTATAACAATTATAAATATATATGCACCAAACATTAGTACACTCAACGTCATTTAAAAAAACACTACTGAACTTAAAAGAACACATAAGTCCAGATACACTTATAGTGGATGACATCAATACCCAGCTCTTATCAATAGGTAGAACATCTAGACCAAAAAAAACAACAAAGAAACATCAGAGTTAAAAGAGATGAAATGGACTTAATAACATATACAGAATATTCCACTCAAAAGCTATAGAATACATATTATTTTCAGAAATGGATGGAACTTTCTCTAAAATAGATCACATTTTAGCCCATAAATCAAGTCTTAATAAATACAGAAAAATCAAAATAATTTCATATATATTATCAGACCATAATGGAGTAAAACTAGAAATGAACAGCAAACAAAATTACACCCTTAGAGGATAAATAGGCACTTGGAAAAATTGGAGAGAAATAAAAAATTCTTAGAATCAATGAAAACATAATCTCCCAGAACTTTTGGGATACAGCAAAGGCAGTTCTAAGAGGGAAGTTATAGCAATGAGTGCCTACATTGAAAAAGCAGAGGAGACTCAAACAAATAACTTAATGATGCACCCCAAGCTCTTAGAAAAAGAAAAACAAAACCCCAAACTAGTAGATGGAAAGACATAATAGAGATCAGAGCAGAAATTAATAAAATGGAGACCAAAAGAACAATAAAAAGAATTGATGAAATAGAGAACTTGTTCTTTGAAAAGATAAACAAGATTGACAAACCCTTAACCAAACTAACTAAAGGTAAGAGAGAGAAACTCAAATTAAGAAAATTAGAGACAAAAAAGGAAACATTACAACAGACACCAATGAAATGCAGAGAATCATTAGGGAATAATTTGAGAAATTATATTCCAAAACACTGGAAAACTAAGATGAAATGGATAAGTTCCTAGACACATATGACTTGCCAAAATTAAGTCAAGAGGATATAAACAACTTAAACTGACCTATAGCGAGGAGTGAGATCAAATCAGTGATAAAGAATCTCCCAACAATGAAAAGCCCAGGACCAGATGGATTTGCTTTTGAATTCTATAAGACCTTTAAAGAAAAATTAACCCAATGTTTCTCAAGCTATTCTATAAAATACAAATGGAAGGAACACTACTACATTCATTCTATGAAGCCAATATTACCCTGATAGCAAAACCAGATAAGGATACATCAAAAAAAGGAAAACTGCAAACAAATTTCCCTGATGAACCTAAATG
Source organism: Pedetes capensis (assembly GCA_007922755.1). Taxonomy (NCBI): domain Eukaryota; kingdom Metazoa; phylum Chordata; class Mammalia; order Rodentia; family Pedetidae; genus Pedetes; species Pedetes capensis. The sequence goes on from VMDO01041061.1 coordinate 10,145, forward strand.
CAAAAATCATTAATAAGATAATTGCAAATTGACTTCAACAAACATTAAAAAGATCATATACTATGACCAAGTTGGTTTCATTCCAGAGATGCAAGGCTGGTTCAACATAAGCAAAACAGTAAATGTGATACAGTGTATAAATAGACTCAGAAACGGAAACCACACAATCCTACCAATAGATGCAGAAAAGGCCTTTGACAAAGTTCAGCAACCTTTTATGATAAAAGCCTTGAAGAAACTAGGAATTGAAAGAATATACCTCAATATAATAAAGGTGATACATGAAAAACGTACAGCCAATATCATACTAAATGGGGAAAAGCTGAAAGCATTTCCCCTAAAATCAGGAAGAACAGAAGGGTGTCCACTGTTGCCACTGCTATTCAGGGTAGTAACTGAACTATTAGCCACAGCAATAAGGCAAAAGAAAGAAATAAAAGGGATCCTAACAGGTAAGGAAAAAGTCAAGTTATCCCTGTTTGCATCCTATACTAAATAGTTATCCTATACTTAAAAGACCCTTAAGACTCCACCAGAAAACTCCTAGAGCTGATAAATACTTTCAGCAAAGTAGCAGTATACAACATTGACACAAAAATCAGTAGCTTTTTTTTTATACCAATAATGACCAGGCACTGAATGAAACCAGGAAAACAACCCCATTCACAATAGCTTCACAACAAATAAAATATCTAGGGATAAACCTAACCAAGATGGTGAAAGACCTCTACCATTAAACCTTTTTTTTTTTCCACAATGAAAACTTTAAAACACTAAAGAAAGATTGAAGAAGACACCAGAAGGTGGAAAGATCCCTATTCTCATGGATTGGAAGAAGTAATATGAAAATGTCTACATTACCAAAAGCAATCCACAGATTTAATGCAGTTCCCATCAATGTCCCAATGATATTTTTCACAGAAATAGAGAAAACTATCCTAAAATTCATATGGAAACACAGAAGACCCTGAATCGCTAAAGTGATCTTGCGTAGAAAGAACAATGCAAGGGGCATCACAACTCCTGCTTTCAAATTATACTAAAAAGGCTTAGTAACAAAAACTTCACGGTACTGGCACAAAAACAGACATGTAGATCAATGGAACAAAATAGAGGATTCAGAAATAAATCTAGGCAAATATTTGATACTTGATAAAAGTGTCAAAAATATACGTTGGAGAAAAGATACCCTCTTTAACAAATGATACTAGGAAAACTGGATACCCTCATGTTGTTGTTGTTAGGTGCCATTGAGTTGGGTCAGATTCATAATGACCCTATGTACAACAGAACAAAACACTCCCAGATTCTGTGCCAGGCACATGATGACTTTTA
>VMDO01041062.1:0-11482 GCA_007922755.1 Pedetes capensis
AACAACAACAACAACAACAACAACAACATCCATATTGATTGGGGCTGGGATTTAGCTCAGTTGGTAGAGGGCTGCGCTGCAGTCTCTAAGGTCCCGAGTTCAATTCCCAGCACCGCAAAAATGGGAGAAGGACTTGGCAATCCACTCCCAAGGCAATCCTGAAATAGTTAGCCATTGAAAACCCTATGAGGGTTGCTATGAGTCGGATATCGACTCGACGGCACCTAACAACAACAACCATATTGATTTCCACAGTGGTTGGACCAATTTACAGCTCCACTAGCAATGTAAGAGTTTTCCCTTTTCTCCACAACCTCGCCAGCATTTGTTATTTGTTTTATTGATCTTGGCCATTCTTACTGGTGTAAGGTGAAATCTCAGAGTTGTTTTAATTTGCATTTCCCTAAGGGCTGGGGATATTGAGCATTTTTTCATGTGTTTCATGGCTGTAAGGACCTCTTCATTAGAGAACTGTCTATTCAGTTCCTTTGCCCATTTGTGTATTGGGTTGTTTTCTTGGGTATTTTTTTAAATCCTTAAAAAATTACATTCTTGTAATAGGTAATTATTTGTTAAGCTCTGTTATCCATTAGAAATTAATAATAAGGAATATGACAGCCAAATTTTATTTCAACTATATATAATTATTTCTAAGATGGCTAACATGCTTTATGTTCTTTTTCATTTTGGGAAAAATTAATATATATGTATCAGAAGAGATTTTTTTGTGTGTATGTGGTTCTGGGGATCAAAACCCAGGGACTGTGCATGTTAGGCAAGCATACTACCACAGAGGTATATCCCTAGATCCTCAAAATAGTATTTTTAAAATTATTAACTATTTTTGTTCATATGTAGTAACTGATAGTTACTCATAATTATTCTGAAACTTGCCATATTTGTAGCTGATGCCAGGACAGAATAGATTTATTACATAAAAATTGATTTCAGTTATCTATTCTCAGGTGACTCCTGTTTACTTGCTGAAGATTTACCTTCTAGCTCATAATCTCCCCAATGTGAATTGTCATAACTAATTAGATGATTTCTGTATTTATATCAGTGGTCCTTCCAATACCAAACCTCTGAGTTTACTGAATTTCATCCCACCTCAGTATGCACTCTAGCTTGATCTGTCAAAGGTCTGCTCTTGTTGTTGTTGTTAGGTGCCATCAACTTGGTATTTCACTCATAGGGACCCTACATACAACAGGTGAAACACTGTTGTCCATGCGTCTCTGCTATTCATAGGGTTTTCAATGGCTCATTGTTTTTGGGGAGTGGTTTGCCAGGTCCTTCTCCCAAGCCTACAGCACTTAGTGTTCCTAGGTGGGCTCACATCCAAATCTGACAGGATTGGATGCCAATGTGGTACAGCTGCAAGGTGGTCTTAAGACCTTATCATAAATTTCAACCCTTTAAAATTTCCAGTTTTAAGTATTCTACCTTCTATGTTTTATTTTTTACTTATCTTCCTCTATTATTCCAACTCTAAACATTTTTTTCCCTGCAACTACTTAATGCACTGACTCTGTCACATTCTTTCTCCTTCATCCCACATTAAAACCCATCTAAAGTTCATCATTAGAATCATTCTTTTGTATATATCCTCAACTAATTATACTTATTTCATTGCACTCATGTGGCCAAAACTGCAAGTCTGCATAAATTCAGTTCTGTTCCTACTACATCTGAACACATTTGGCTGAAAAGGCTGGAGGAAAACAGAAATTCCTGCTCATTGCTTTCAATTTCAATTAACTGTTTCATGCTATGGTTTGGATATGGTTTGAGTGTGTTCCCTAAAGGTCCATGTTTTGAAAACGTGATTCTGTGTGTGGCAGTGTGGTGGGATCTTTAAGAGATGAAGCCTCCCATTTGTTCAGACAAATGAGGGTACTGCCTTGGGAAGGAATTGATGTAGTTTGTCTGAGATTCAGGCCAGTTCCTATGAGAGAGTTGTTATAAAAGAATGAACTTCACTCCTTTCCACACTGCAGCTTCCTGTCTGTCTTTCTACATGAGATCTCTCCTTCCCACTCGTGTTCTTCCCATAATGCTATCTTTCAGGATGTACTGCAGCCAGGGGCCTCCGCCCTAGCCTATGCCACGCTGTTTGGACTTCTAGCCTCCAAAATTGTAAGCTAAATAGACCCTTTTTCTTTGTAAGTTAACCAGCCTTGAGTATTTTGTTTTAGTAATGAAAACTGAACTAATATATCTCTAAAGCCATGTGGGCACTTTGGGTTGTTGGCAGTTCTATTAGAACACTGGGTTAGCAGAACTGTCCTTGGTTCAGTTCACTTCATTAGGAAAAAAAGCTGTATACAGGTATTTATGCATCGTTTTACATTTTAATTCTTCCCACTTAACAGAGAATAAAACTATAGGGTTCAGTTTCAATAAACTATTTGTTGCAACAAAGTGATTGCTACAGAGATCTTATGCTTTCCTCTCCTATTCTGTTATAAAATCATGTGTATTAAAACCAACAACAAGGATACTAGATAGTAGTATTATTAAAGATAATATCAAAAATTGTTTTAGAGGATCTACCAATGCAATAGGAACATGGGACAAATCCCCCCCCCCCATTTCTTATCATTTATTATAAACCTTGCACCTTTGGAGCAGTTAAAATGTCAAGGAATAAAACTTAATACAATTAAAAGAACAATTCAGTAAGGTGTCTGGATATATACATGGGAAGGGAGGAGAGAAAGTTGGGTTATTTTTACCAGATAAGAATTTTTAAAAACTGCCCGAAAAGGCAAAAAATATAAACAACCAATTTACAAAGAAGCAAATCCAAATGGTCAACAGAATGCAAAATGTTTACATTCACTAACAGTCAGAAAAGCAAAAATGAAACCAATGAAATATGTAACTTCTAAGACCAGCAACAACAAAAGAGTGATAATACCAACAAGGTCTGTTTAATATTTCAAAGTCAACCAATGTGATTTGACATAATAATAATGGAAAAAAGTCATATGAGCATCTTAATTAAGAAACCAAGAAAATGAGCTTAAGTTTGCTGAATATAAGGCCAGAACATAAAAATTAATTTTATTTCTATTTTTATATATCAAACACGGTTATAAAATAAAATACTGAAAGCAATAAATAAAACAGTAGTAACTAAAATACAAAATATGTGAATTTACCTAATAACATATATAAAAGATCTCTGTGAAGAAAGCTATGATCAATTATCGTGAGAAATAAAATTCTAAACAAATGGCAGTATATACATATTCTTGAACTGAAAGTCAATATTGTAAAGATCACAATTCTGCCCAAATCAATTTACAGGTTCAATGTAATCCTAAACAAGTCAACAAGACTCTTGGTGTTATCTGAGAAAAATACTCTAAAATTTATATGGAATAAAAATGTGGTAAGAGCTTTTCTTCCACAAGTGCTCACTTGCGTGCCTGTGCACTCTCGTGTTCTCCCTTCCTCCCTCTCTCTTGCTCTCACGCTTCCTCTCCACTCCTTGCTTCTCTCCCTTCTCTAATGTCCATGTATACCTCTCCCTTCTCTCAGGCCTGCCATCTTCTCTGTCTATCCAAGACACCTTTCCTTCTAAAAGCGTGCTTAACTCTCCTCTTCTCTCTGGCTTCTTTACCTTCCCCTGGGGAAAAGAAACAGCCTTAGGCACAGTCACCCAGGAAACACACGTTTTCCAATTTCCTATCCAGAGAAACCTAAGTTTCTCCAGGTCCCTCAGTTTTCCCAGTAATTAGTTCTTAAAGGTGTACTATCTTTAACAAACATTACCTATCCTCTTAAAAAAAAAAAAAAAAAAGAAAAGTGGTAAGAATAGCCAGATTTCTCTTGAAAAACAAGGTGGGAAAACAAGACTTGATGTACTGATATCAAGACTTAAAAACTTACCCTAATCCCTGCTCTCCACAAAGGAAAAAGCCAGGTATAGAGGTACACACCTGTATTCCTAGCACTAGGTAAATCAAGGAGGATTGTGAGTTCAAGGCCAGCCAGGACTACATTATGAGTCTCAAAGGAAAAAAAAAAAAAAAAAAAACCAACAAACCCTGTACCCAACAGATGAAGAAGTCAAACTGCAAATCCACCTCCCACTTCTATTCTTACGCAGGAATAAAAGTCTCCTTTGCTGCTCATTTGTGCTCAATTGGTTTCAAAATTCCCAGGGGAAAACAGGACTCAATTTGGGATAAAACATTGCTAATAGATTTAGTACCCAATATGGGATGTGCTGTGATCAGACACACTCCCCATTAGGGACTCATTTCTTGCGAATAAGAAAGGTTCTGATCAGCAGTGAAGAAATGTTTGGGAAGTTAACTTTTTCTGGTTGCTGGTGTCTGCTAAGTATGGAAGGGACATCTGTCCAAAAAGACAGGACTACTGGGGATGCCCCATCTCTGGAGAAATTTGCTTCTGGGAGATTGAGTGGTATCTTTGCTGTGAGTCCAGTCCCCCAGCCATTGGGGTCTTGCTTCTGGGAGGTAGAGAGATGGCTCTGCTCCAAATTTGGGACTCCTGATGGAGACTTGGGAACCAGTGACCCTGTGAGGACATTCCTGGAACTTTTCTAATATAACACCCATACACACCCACACAAAAACTTAAAAACTCCAATAATTAAGACACTATATGATATTGGTGCAGATATATACAGAGATCAATGGAATAATACAAAGAGTCCAGAAACACATAAATAGATGCTTGTTTTGTAATAAGAACAGCACTGCAGAGCAGTGGACAAAGAAGAATCTTTAATAAATGATGCAGGATAAACTAGATGTTAAGTTGGAAAAAATCAAATCAAATCAAATCTCACCTTCACAGTACACAGGAAAATCTACAGGAGGTGAACTTCAGGTCTCAATTTGAAAGGACAATAAGGCTTTTAGAAGTTAATATAGGAGAATATTATTATGACTTTAGAATTTTAAAAATAGGACCAAACAACAAATGGTAATTATAAAGAATGGGACTGAATAAATTGGAGTATAATAAAATTAGCAACCAAAAATGTCAGTCTAGTAAAAGGATAAGCCACTTACAGTCAAAATATATTTACAACCTATATAACTAGAAGTCTGCAGCTGTACCACTGTGACATCCGATCCTGTCAGATCTCAGAAGCTAACCAGGGTTGGGCTTGGTTAGTTCTTGGATGTGAGACAGCATGGGAACACCAGGTGCTGTAGGCTTGGGAGAAAGACCCAAAAGCTAGGAGAACTCCCAAAACAATCAGCTGTTGAAAACTGTATGAATAGCAGAAAAGCACTGACAATAGCGTTTCGCCTGTTGTACGTAGGGTCGCTATGAGTCAGACACCGACTAGATGGCACCTAACAAGAACAACATAGTAGAATTAAGCAAGGATGCAAACTGTAATCATCAGGGCCATGATAAAGGGGTAACTAAATAATGCAGACTTAAGAGTAGATGAAGAAACATGAATTGCTGGGATGAAGCAGAGCTCATCTCACGTATTTTTCTTTACTCAAGAACTGTAGCCCATGAGGCCCTTCTTGCATCAGTTGCTCTTCACAATTTCAGTTTTTTATGTTTTTCTTTATCATTTAAACTTATTTTCAGTGGGAGATTAATCAAATAAAAGAATAAGGAAGCAAAAAACAGACGGGACAAATAAAAAATAGCAAGATCATATGTAAACTAAAAATCAAATATCATTACTTACATTATACATAAGTAAATGAAATACTTATTGAAAGACAAAGGTTGGATTTGAGAAAACAGACACATTTAAACACAATGGTTCAGAACATCTGAAAGAAAAAGACATGGAAACACCAAGCAAACCTTTACTGAAAGAAAGTGGCATAGGTATGTTGTAGATATAAAGTGGATTTAATAGAAAGAAATATTCCTATAAATGAAAAGGACATGTCTTAGTAATAAAAATGGCAATGCAAAAGGAAGATGCAACAATCTAAACTGACATGAACTTAATAACTTAGCTATACTATAGAAACTGGAAAAATGATTGAATTAAAAGGAGAAAATGATAAATCCACAAACATACTTAAAGGTTTTAATACTTTCAGTAGCTGATGGAATAAACAGATAAAAATAATCAGTGAAAACAGAAAATCTCCGAATATTTTTATTAAACATGACATTACCCATACATATACAAATAGATCCAACTATACTTCCTAACCTGCAAAATACACATACTTTTCAGGAGCATATGGAAAATTTACTAAGCAGAACATAAATTGAGCTATAAAGCAAATCTCAAAACTAAAATATTAAAATCATACACAGCATGATTTCTGACCATAATGGAATTAGACTAGAAAGCAATAAAAGAAAGATTACTAGAAAATTTCCCAAATGTTAGGAAGTTAAGTAAAATACTTGCAAATGATCCAAATGACCAAAAGGCACTGCAACAGAAATTGAGTCCATAATTTAAATCTTCCCCCATGGAAAACTCCAGATCCAGATGGCTTCACAGGTGAAACCTTTCAAGTATTTAAGCAAAAAAAAAAAAAAAAAAAAAAAAAAAAAAAAAAAAAAAAAAAAAAAAAAAAAAAAAAAAAAAAAAAAAGTGGAAATCTTTCAAAGTGTTCCAGAAAACAAGGAAAAAGGGGGAATTCTTTCCAACTTCTTTTAAAAGCAAAACATTGGTACCAAAATGTACCTTACAAAAAGAGAAAAGTACAGGCAAATCTCTCTCATGAACTAGTAATGGGTACATGTGTTGCATTTAGAAGGGAAGCATAGTAAAATGTGAGAAAAATTTTTTACACTGAAATCATTTATGGATCAAATATTTAAAGATAATTGAGAAATTCTGGGGATACAGTATAATATAACAAAACATGGTATAGTGGTGGCATTGTTTTACTTCCCTGATTCTCTCCACGAAACAGGCAAACCAGGATAGCAAACTCAAACCCAACAATAACAACTAAACTAAAACTCGTCTTTGTGACGAGATATCCTCACAAAACTCAAGATATATGTGGGTAGGGACAAACCACTGACAGTCACCAGGTACATGTAGTAGTTACAGCTATGTAAAAGAAAGCAGAGGGAGAAAACAGGGCACTTGTCAGACCCCAGACTAGGAGAACCCCAAATAACCTACAGAGACTCACAAGAAAACATGATGGAACAATTTAAGAGTAGAAGCTGAAATGGGAGTGTTTTCTGCACATTCCAACCTTGCACATAAGTGGAAGGAGTCAGTGGAAAGGGTTGGGCTGTTTGGGTCCCAGGAATTTTCTGACCAATCACAGCTCTCTTAGAATATAGCCCTACACTGAGAAAAAAACTGCTGGAACAAGAATCCAAATAAATCCAGGCAGGGATAAAAGGATAAAAAAGAAAAAAGGATGGAGAAAGGAACACAAAAGAGCAGTGCTAGAAGTCAGAAACTACAAGGTGATGTGTGTGTGTGTGTGTGTGTGTGTGTGTGTGTGTGTGTGTGTGTGTGTGCAGTACTTGGGGGTTAAACCCAGGGCCTTGCACATACTTTGCAAGTGCACCACCACTGACCTGCACTCTCAGCCCATTTGTTTTTTGAGACAGTTTTGCTAAATTACGCAAGCTACCTCTGGCCTCGAACTTGCAATCCTCCTGGTTCTGCATCCTGAATCACTGGGATTACAGGCATGCACCACCATGCCTGGCAAGGCTACAATTTCTTAAGAATTCATGAAAGTAAGAGAAGAGGAAGCTCTAAGTTATGGTAGAAAATCTATCTGAACTTTTGTCTTCTAAAAGTTTTGCGAATTTTATTTCATATGAATTTAAGTAACATAACAGGATCATGGTTGAATCCTACACAAAATGTTATGAGAAGAGAATTAATAGTAGAATAATGAACCCCCACGCCAGGGTTTCTTAACTTGGTCACTACTGAGTCAGATAATTTTGTCTTAGGGACCTAAAGTGTGCACTGTAGATGATTTGCCAGCTTCTCTGGTCTCTACTGGGTACTAGATAACAGCAGTACCCTTCCCAGTGATGACAACAAAAAATGTGTCCAAACATTGCTAAGTATATCCAGTGGGCAAAATAACCAGGTTGAGAATCACTGTCACAGAAAACAAGGACTCATAAATCAAATTAAAATGAAAACCTATTTCAAAATTGAAAAATGTAATAATAATATAAATTACAATGAGAAAAAAATCAGGAATGAGGTAGTTCATAGCACTCAGGAGAGAACTGGGAAAAAAGAAAATAAATTTAGAAATAATGATATAAAAATAAACGGATCATATAAGTAAAATATAATAATATAGAGACACTAAAAGTGAATAAGAGAAAAAATTTAAAAAATGAAAGAAAAAAAAGAAAGCTATACAAGTGATTCCAGAGAAAGTGAATAGAAGAGGCAAAGAAGATAGGGAAACTTCCTGAAGAAGACTTCCTTTTTTTGTTGTTTTTTTCTTTTTTGCAATACTGGTGGTTTGAACGCAGGGTCTTGTGCATGCTAGGAAAGTTTTCTCCCACTGAACTGAGCTGCACTCCCAGCATATTTTTTTTATTTTTTATTTTGAGACAGGGTCTCACTGAGTTACACAGGCTGCCTCTGGTCTTGAACTCATAATCCTCCCACCTCAGCCTCTGGAGTCATTGGAATTACAGAAATGCATTATAGTGTCTGGTCTGAAGAAGACTTAACAGAAAACTAATTCAAGAGCACTTTCTTAAAATTGGGGAGGGAAGAGTCTACAAGCAACACACTAAGAAGATATACAATGGTAAGAAAAAGTATAAAACTCTGATTTAAAAAAAGTCAAAAAACAAATAAATAAATGGAGAGATATTCCAGGTTCATGATTAGGAAGACTCAAGTCTTCTCAATTTGATCTTTGGATCCAACATAGTCCCTGGCAATAGTCTAGCAAGTTATTTTGTGGATAAGGGCAAATGTTATGATATGAATATGAAATGTCCCCCACAGGATCATGTGTTGACTGCTTGGTCCCCAGCTACTGGTACTAATGTGGGAGGTTCTATAAACTTTAGGACGCAGGGCCTAGTTGGAGGAAGTAGGTCACTGTGGGGCATGCATTGAAGGTTATACCTGGTCCCCAGGCTCTTCCTCATTCTCTGCTTTCTGTCGACCTACAGGTGACGAACCTCCTCCAACACATGCCCCTGCTATGATGATGTTCTGCCCAAGTGCGTGGGGCCAAGCAATCACGGACTGAGCCCTCTGAAAACATGAGCAAAATAAATCTTTCCTCCTTTGAGCTGTGCTTTTAGGCATTTTGTTCACGGTTATGCAAGATTAACTAATACTGAAAACTGATACCAAGAATGGGGTTGTTGCTATGACTAAACCTGATCATATAGTTCTTAAGCTTTTGGAACTAGTTTGTGGGAGGAATTTGGAAAAGTTTGGAGATGTGGGCTAGAGAGCCCCTAAAAAGCTGAAAGCAGAGTTTAATGGGCAACTCTGGTGGGAGCTCAAAAGACCAGAATGTCAATAGGAATTGACATTCACAGTAAAGGCCAGGCTCATAAGGCTTCAGACGGGAATAATGACATTATCAAGAATTAGATTAGAGGCCATTTATGGTACAATCTGGCAGAGAACTTGTCTACATTTTGTCCACACCCAGAGACTTTGAATGAGGCCAAGCTTAAAGGTAACAGAATAATTAAGGAAATTTCAAGGGTGTCCAGCATTCAGACTGTGGCATGTTAATTACTAGTTGCTTTTAAATAGGTTTACAGTGAGACCTGGGAACAAAAAGCAGGGGGAAAAAAAAAAGACTTGAAAAACTTGCAATTTGGCCCGAAAAGCCAATGTAAAGTTGGGGCTAAGGAAAGCATGGTTTCTGAAAATAGTGCCATTAATAGAAGCCAACTACTTTGCATTAGGACAATAGGAAAGATGTCTTAAAGGTATTTCAGGAATTGGTCAGATTTCACTCATCACAGGCTCAAGAGTATAAAAGAGTAAACTCTTCAGAGCTGAAGTGACCCAAAGTACATCTTGCCAGCAGAAGGGAAACAGTTTGCTGTGACATCAGAAGTCCAGAGAGGACTATTCTAAAGTTGAAACCCAACTTGCTTTAAAGGAACAAAAGATGGGCATGACTAATTAAATTGTAAGCAAATGGAAGCAAACACACCTGTGTTAATTATGGGGCATAAAACTTGGGAACAGATGATGTTTTACTTGATGCATATTGAGAGAAGTCTAGGTGTGGCTATGATGTGAAAGGACAGAGATGGTGTGCAAAATAAGCCAAGGTAATACTGTGTCAGTCTCTAGAGTGATATTCCCTGGAATTTGACTTGGGCCTCAGGGAGCCACTGACCACTCCTTGACTGTGGGAAAAAAAGATAAAAAGGAATGTGGGGAAGCAAGCCTAGTCCTGACCCAACATCTTCAGGCCAGCAAACCAGTCTGACTGCCCCTCTATGAGAAACAGCTAAAAACAGTCCTGCAGGGGGCATTTTTATCCAGCAAACAAACTGCTAAGCACATGTGCCTGTTTTCAGGAATATGGACTTTCTAGCTGTTGGGCATCATCTTCATGTACAACCCACACAGCCTCTACTTCATGTCCCTTGAGACCTAAAGAAAAGTCATTCCTGGCAGTAGATGGTTTATTTTCAAATCTCCTGGTAAAGTGAATATCTTGGATGACACCTTCCCTGAGTCTCTTCCTCCTGCACCTAATTCTTTTCATGGTCACTACTTCCCCAAACTGATGTTATATGTACACTTGGTAATTTATTGTCAGTGATTTGGAACTTCACTATAAGATATCCCTCACTTCTGGTCCCTCGAGCTTTAGTAGCAAAGTGCTTTCTCTCCAGTATCTTCTTTGTATAGTCACTCACTTTGAAAAGAGATCCACTAATATCAAGCAAGCTTGTTTTACAGAGCTGTGATCAGACAAGGGTACCTTTCTTCACTTAGAACTTGAAGGTAACTCAAGGTTGGAATAGCTCATGCATTGGATGGTGGCACATAAAGATGAAATGTGATATTGTAATTCAGTTCTGTCAGACATTGTAAATACCAGGGACAAGCAAGGGGATGGGGGGGAGGGGTAGAGAATGGAAACAGTGGAGATTGATGAGGAGAATCTATAAGAAAAAAGGATCAAAGGATTTTCAAGCTTGAAAGAAACTCTAGTGGACACAGGAGTAAAGAAGAATGGCAGCGGGGGAGGAGTCAAGATGGCGGACAGACAACACACACCTTCTGTCCCGGAGCAATAAGAAGCCTCGATTAGGGGTTTAAAACACAAATTGAATAAATAGAAACAGATAATTTAATTTGAGAGATAAAGAATGAAACTAGGCGTACACTGAAATTAGGGATTGGGCTTCAGAGGAGCTACACAGTGGCCAGCAGCGGGACCGCCGCCATTTAGCCATAACACAGGGAGCGGACAGAATCCCAGAGACCTGGAGGAGATTTCGCGCACACGCACCCACAGCCCCGGACCCAACACGGAGTGCAACCTTGCCAGCA
>VMDO01041063.1:0-11476 GCA_007922755.1 Pedetes capensis
GATGTAGATAATTCTGTTGTTTTTTACTTACCAACATCATAGTTAATGGGCAATAAAATCATCCTGGAAAACTTATCAAATGCCTCAAAATAAAGGCAGGAAAAGTCATTATTCTTAAAAGAAATACAAACATGTTAACATTTCCACAAGAAGTAGTTAGTAAGCAGGAATTTCCCCAAAGGAGCTTATTGCAGGTGCTAATCAGCTTACACTCTTTTTTACTTTTTATGCCAAAAGGAGAATTAATTATCTCAGTAGCCTCACTTCTTCATATACCTAAATAATGCATACCCCCATTCTGTGGAGAATAAACTCAATTTGATAGAGAAAATTTTGATGCATAGCTAAAATTAGCTCTGTAATCTCCTTGAAAGAACTCTCAGCACTGCCCGCCCTCCTTTTAGACAGACTTTCCTTTTCTGAAACTAATGAGTGGTTCCTGTATCCTTGTGATACTCTCCCTCGTCCTACATCCTCCCACGTATTTTGAAAGACTATTAAAGTTCATTTTCCTCTAATACTCATGATAAGTAACTTTTCTGAAATGCACTAGGTCCTGAAAAGGACAATTACAATGATCAGTCCGTGAAATCTTGGTTTCTTAGCAGTCTTGTTTAAAAACGAAGACAGTGTGTTTAGGCTTAGGTATAAGATGTAAACCTCTCACTCCATCACTGCACAGTTCCCTGTTGCTGTCTCCCATCCCAATTGCTTCCCTCACAATATGTGTTTATCCGTCACTCCACAAAAGAGCCTTCTTTTTTTATTTCATTGGGCATTTTTAATGTACACCTTAATGTGATTCATTCTGACATGCTTTTCATTGTGGCATTTACATATATGCATTTTGATGTACATCTTGGAGATCATTGGTGACAAGTACTTTATTTACCTCCTGTCTTTTTGAAGTGTTTTACATTGTTTACCAAGCCTCTTCCACAAGGTCTCTTGCCAAACTTGCTATTATATCACTGCTCTCTTCTAATTCTCTTCTGTCTTCCTTGCTTGTTTTGTCTGTCTTCCTGTCCTTCTCATTATTGAATCAAATGAATCGGTTGGTCCTTAAGACATCTGTAAACCTGTCTTTCATTATTCTTTTTTATTTCTCAGCTGAACTACAGCCCCGAATCTCCAGGTTCACTTAGCATTTCTACTTGTATGGCTCCCAATGTGACAAGCTGAACACAGTTGAAACCAAACTCCACTTCTTGTCCTCTGAGTGGCTTTGCCTTCAACCTCAGGCAAATGGCTCTAAGATTCTCTGTTGCTATGCATCTCTAGCCCAGAAGATTACATCATCTTTGATGAAACATTCTTTTCATTCTATTTCTGGAATCAGGCACCAAATCAAGCATGTTTTCCCTACAGACTGGACTGTGGTAGAGGAGAAAAGGTCTTGAAGCTCATCAGACCTGTGCTTCAGTTTAGCTATAGTATTTATCATAACTTTGCCTGAACTTGGATATATCATGTAAGATCTCTGAGTTTCTGTGTTTTCACATGAAAGTGAAGGAAAATACTTACTGTAGAGTTCTTGTGATGATTAAATGAGGTAATACATTTAAATTTTTGGCATGTTTTAAGACTCAAAAATGTTACAGGGGATAAGAAAGAGAAATAAAGGAGTGAATATGATGAAACTAGATTATATACATATATGGAAATGTCATAATGAAACTTCCTTTGTGCAATTAATATTTTATAATAAAAATAAAACTAAATTTTAAACTAACAGCATTACTTGATTCTTGGACCCACTCTCTATCTGTTCTTTTTTCCAAATTGCCACTACCACACTCTGTTCAAGTCCAATGTACTTGAAATGTCACAAAGCCCTCTTCTTTACCCCGTTTCCCTGCATTCTACTTTCCCCATGTGGACATGCTTCCCTGATTAATGTCACATGACTTCTTCATTCTATGTCTGCTCCTTTTGTTTTTTTTAACCTTATTAATTTGAAGCCTCTTTGATTGTCTTTAAGATTTCTGCAGGTTCCATTTTCCCTTTTACTTTCTCCTTAAACTGAATTTTCTGTCCTAATTCTCCAGGCTGGCCTGATCTTCTCCCTAAGGCCACACTGGTTTCTTCCCCAAAACTTTCAGACCCTTCTGTCTGTAATTTCATAGCTCTTCAAGTGATAGATCAGGTTCACCTCTCTTATAGGTCTTTGCCTCAACTCTCCAGCCTCTCAAGCCTCCCTCCATCCCTCCCTGCCTATGCCCATGACTAACACCTAAGAGCATTCTGACTTGTGTTTGTTTGCAGTTGTCCTACTGTGTTTGAGCTGCTGTAATGAAATATCATAGACCTGAGGTGGAGGACTTATAAACAACAGAAATTTATCTCTCTGGAAGCTGGGAAGTCCAAGATTATGTCAGTGGCAGGCTTGGTGTTTGGTGAGAGTTCACTTGCTGCTTCAATCTTTTCACTATAAACTCATATGGCAGAAAGGGTCAGGGATCTCTCTTGGACTTCTTTTATAAAAGAAAATGAATCTCATTCATGAGGGCTTTTCTTTCAGAACCTAGTCACCTCCCAAAGATCACATCTCCTACTACCACCAATTTAGAGATTAGGATTTCAAAATATGAATTTTTTTGGGGGGTGCGCAGATATTCAGACCATTCTACTGTTCTAGAACACTGCTTACAAGTACCAGGGTTTCACATACCAGTAACATTTCAAAGCTTAATCTGGCTACTGGCATTTGTTTTACATTATCTTTTGCCCTAGAAAAGAACTTTAGAAATCCTTTGTGATTTCATTTCATTTTTAAAAAAATATTTTACAGAATCTAGAAGGGCATAATGTTAGAATTTAAAAGTTCAAGCCAGGCGAGGTGATACACACCTGCAATCCCAGTGACTCAGGAGGTAGAGACAGGAGGATTGAAAGTTTGAGACCAGAGGAAGTGTGCATAATTTAGTGAGACCCTGTCTCAAAAAGCAAAAAAAAAAAAGCAAAAAAAAAAAAAATGGACAGGGGTACAGCTCAGTTATAGCACTTGCAAAGTATGCAAGTGCAAAGCCCTGGGTTTAAGACCAGTACCACACACACACACAAAAAGAATTTAAAAGTTCAAATTGAATAAATTTAAATTTGTGGAAAAAGATTTATTCTTTTTTTTCCTTTTGATGTGGACCAGAGGAAACACTATCAGAGAAATCCATGAACAGGCATTTGGGAACCTCAATAATTATTCCTCTACAAGTACTATTTCTATAACATGGATAATGGGCACTTGGAAACTTCCAACCATAAACCAAGTAGTGAAACTCTGTGTTTCTGTGTTTGTGTGCATAAAATAGATATTATTATGACATTCTACAGATAGCAAAACCAAGGCATAAAAAGTTTAGAACTTGTACAAGGACTCACAGTGAGTAATTGGTGGAAGTGAGATTTGAACTCAGCTATTTGGGCTCTAGCATTCTTTACTGCTACCTCACACTGTTGTCCCTTTTTTAGACTCTGAAATAGAGTATAGTCTGTGAACAAAATAAACAAACCAATATGTACAATGATGATGGTAGCTCTTCTGTAATATATTACATCTGCTGAAGAAAATAATGAATATATACATACATATGTATACATAGACATACACACACATATCATCCCAAGGAGAGTATTTCAATGAAGGGTATTTATAAACTATAAAGTGCTATAAATACTATTATAATCAATACTAACTGGAATTCCACAAGTCAAATTTGCCTTATATCATCAAAGAAGCTTCACTAGGAAAAATACTATCAAGAAGAATATTTTAGGACAGCAGCATTAACTAATCTACAGGAGAGTTTTATAGAAATTAGAGTGATTGAAAATTAGCCCAATTCACTGTCTACAATGATTCACTCTCTTCCTGTTGCCTATAAGATCATAGGCACCACTCTAAGCTAAACGGTAAAGTGTCTTAAACACACTCTTGCCTTTCCTTTCATCCTTTCTTCTTAACCTTGCCACATACTTTATCCACTCTTTACCAAAAACTCAATCCCTTTCTTCTTTGACCCCTTCTGACTTATAAAAGCCTCTTAGCCAACTCTTTTACTAGAAAATATATCATAAAAAACTTCATATTTTTGTATCTTGTTTTTTCAAGAGTATGTCAATAAGGTACCAAGTCATAAGCCACAGGGCTATATACCTAGTAGAAACACTTCAGACAAAGGATAAGCTTATTGTAGGGATTTATGGCACAAGGAATGCCACACTAATGGACATTAATTTAGGTGACAACAAAATTTTCCAACCAAAAAGGCTAATCATAGATACTAAAAAATGTTCCTGAAGTCACATCACTTTCAGTAACTGCAATATTCAGAAAATGCTTTCATCAGCTCTGGGTTATCCCAGTAACTGTGGAACCACAATGAGTTCCACCTTAAAGTGTATTGTTCCATGCTCAAAGTTTACAACCATCTCTCTCCCAAAAAATATGACCTTCCTTCACTTCATTTTCATGGCTTCTTCTATTCTTCCATATCATCAATATAAAATAAGAGGAGAAGCAAAACACTTCATAATAGAATAAGGACCCTTGTTCAAGTAGTAGTTTTGAATTTATACTCTTGATGATTTTCTGAATATCACTGATCAATTACAGAAAGATGTTAGAGCACCAATTTCATTGTTTCTATAAGGAAGAACAAGATAACCTCTGACTTTTCTAACACCTCAACAATTATGTAACATTATGTATTATTCAAAGTAAAAACGAAGGCATAATGAGAAAGACAGAAAAATGTAACACACCCTTCACTAAGTAAAAGGCCACATTCAACTAAGCAAATTTCCTTTTTAGATAACTAATGAACTAGAAGATAGCGGGAATGCTTCAAAACTCCTAGTACCATTCATGGAAAAGTGAAGAAAAATTGTGATGTGATTTGTGACTGAACAACCAAATGAAAAAACTGATTTATGTAATCTGTATTTCTCTAAAGAAGTGTTTTCCAAATGGTATTACAAAGAACAGTACTAGTTGTACAAATGTTAATAAGAATTGCATTTAAATGGATAATGGGCCTTTGAGAGTTGTCTGGACTGAGTAACTCATTTCCAAAAAAATAGTGTATGAAAAGGGAGCAATAATTTTATAGTTGAGAAAGCTTGGGTACTACCACTTAACCAAGTGACCGAGGTTAACATTACTAACGATGGGTCATGTTGGTATCAAGTACTCATCTCCCTAATAAGATATGATGAGAAAGGTACTTCACCTCTGTGAGTTTTTTCCAAAATACCCATAACCCCAGTCTAATCATGAGAAATTATATCAGACATACCGAATTTGAAGGACATTCTGTAAAATGCCTGATAATTACTGTTCAAAGCTAGCAAACTTTTGAAAAATAAGGAACTACTGAGAAACACTCACAAATCATACATGACAAATAAATGTAGTATGGGGTCCTGAACAAGATCCTGAAACAGAAAAAAAAAAAAAGCAGTAATAGGAAACTGGTGGTAAAAAGTCTAGAGTTTAATTAATAATGACACACCAATAGTGATTTTCTATATTTGACAAATGTATCATGGTAATGTGAGATATGATTAGAGGAAATAAAAACTGCTTGAGAGGTAGATGGGAACCCTCTTTCCACGCTATCTGTGCAACTGTTCTGTAAATCTAAAATTATTACAAATAAAAAGTTTACTTAAAATTGATAGGAAAGTCCACTGGCAAATTCTTTGGGAAACTTTGGTTTGTCAGTACTTGTAAGTTCTCAAATTCAGGGAATATCTAATAGGCATTGGATTTTAAGAGAGGATACAGGGTACTGTGTTTTCCAAACATATTTGGCCAGAAAACTTTTTTCTTCCTTCAAAAATTATCTTTCAGGAAAAGGGTTTATATAGAGATGTTTTCTCCAAGTGTGTGACAAAGTTGTAACCTATGGGGAACTGTGTTTGTATTTTAATCAACAACTTTGGCCAAAGAGAGAAAAATGCCATGGACATTAAATTTTCAGAAGGTTTGACACTAGAGAATAATATGATGGATGACAGAATCAACATGGAATTATATTTAACAGGCTATATCAATTGACCAGACTTAACGGCATAAATGTAAAAGGATATGTTGTCTACTTTTAGTTAAACAAATAAAAAAATCCAAGAAATCAAAATTCAATCAGGTAAGCACAGGATAAAGAAGAATAGATGTAAATGCCCATTATATTACCATGAACAGCTTTGTGTTTTGGGAATTCTTAGGCTGAATGAGTACAACTGTCATGTTTAGTGAAGAGGTTCTACTAAAGTTATAAGGCCATTTCTGCCTACCTTTTTCTAAAGTCCTATGTGTCACACTACAAAAGGTCCTCAACAAACCATTTCCATAGGAGAATTAACAAGATGTGCTGAAAAAACTGGGAAGGTTACCTTGATAAACAGAAACCTTTAAGGGATTTGCATTGATGCTTAAGTACCCAAACATACAAGGAGAATGGAGCCTAGTCTATGTAATTTAGAAGTTAAAAGAAGGACCTAAGGAAGCAACCAGTACCACATTCTAACAGTTACAAACCATTAAACTGCCTATTGGAATAATGGAACAGACATCCCTGAAATGAACTAAGCTCCCTTCCTCTAAGTCTGTTAAAATACAAGTTGGATATCTACCTGTTCAGATTGTTGCCAGGGTGTCTTCCATGTTGTACCTAATAAATAACTTCAATAGAAACTTTTAGTGGTAAGATCTTGGAATCTATGAAACCACAGGGAAGAAAGAAATTAAGAGGCACTAGAAAACTGTCAAACAGCTCTTAAGGTATCTTAGGACCCACTCTCTTTCTTTTAATAATATCCAGGAACAGCCTAAATAAATACTAGTGTTGAGTGGAAGAATCATAGGCAAAATTTCATCCCTGAATGTATACCAATGAGACTTCTAATGATATAATTTAAGTTAGATTAGAGGACAGGGAAATGATGAATGTATCTGGACCAAGGCATTGTTGTCAAAAAATTGTACAAAATAAATACACAAAAATAAAACAAGCTGATTTCTAAAAATCTTTTTTTCTATTATGGCAATAACTGATTTATAACAAGGACAATGTGTGTAAGTTCAGATCTGTTTCAACACTGCTACCAAAGTAAGTAGAACTAGTTTGAGTAGAACAAGTAGAGTATCCAGGAAATAAAATTTAAGGAAGAATCAAAGTGTCCATCAACTAATGAAAGCATAAAGAAAATGGGATAAATACATACAATGGAATACCATTTGCCCATAAGAATGAATGAAATCCTGTCATTTGCAACAACATGGATAGAACTGGATAGCATTAAGTGAAATAAACCAATCACAGAAAGATAAGTATCACAAGATCTTACTCATATGTGGAATTTATAAAAGTTGATCTTACAGAAGTTGAGAGTGGAATAGCAGTTACTGGAGCTTGGGGAGACCAGGGAGAGGAAAAGAGGGGGAGAAGTTAATCAATGATCACTAAGTTACAGCTAAATAGGAGTGAGAAGTTCTCATGTGCTATTAAATAGTAGAACAACTATGGATAAAAATTACATACTGTATACTTCAAAAATCTAGAACAAAGGATTTTAAAAGTTTTCACCATAAAGAAATATGTTTGAGGAAATACATGTTTACTCTGATTTAAACATTACATAATATATGCATGTATCGAAACATCATATGGTGCCCCATAAATATGGGAAATTCACTAGTATCTGTTAAAAATAAACTTCAAAAATATTTTTCAAAAATGTTAATTAAACACTCACTCTCAAGTTTGTATAAGTGTAGGCATTCCCTGAGAGTGTCTCTAAATTTTTGCACTACAAAAGCCTACTTCTCAATATAACCAGTAGAGCAGGGTCTTGGCCCTGTGATTGGTCAAATTGTCAAAATCCCTCTGCTATATCAAACACTGGTTCTATGGGTAATAGCTGGATGCAAATAACTAGCATTACTATCTGCTGGTTCAGAGCCTGAGGAGAAACAGGCCACAGACCTGTTATTCTCCCACCTGTATGTAGACCAGACAGGTACCAACATTGCTACTACTCTACTATGTACTGCCTCCACCCGCAGTGGAAGATGGTGGAGCCTAATTCAAGAGCTCTTGGATCTAGCTGGGTTGCAGAGACAAGGACAGTAGCTGGAGTGCCCCTGCTGACTGCCTGGGGCCTAGGGCCACAGATTCCCTCAAACCACCACTGTCCTTTACCTTGAAGAATAACATAATTGGTGCAGTAATTGGTCATAGTGGAACGAAAATAAAAGATCTACCATGTCTAACAAACACTAAGATATGGGTCATAACAGGTGATTCTGAAGGAATGGTAAAAATTTTCAGTAGCAATGACATGAAAACAAAAGCCAAAGTAGCTACAGACTCTTGTTAAAAAAACAAGAAAGCTACAATTAGGAATCCAATGTTGATAATGCCATATCCCAGTCTTCTGCTGGAACCAGGTTAAGCACAACCAATACCATCAGAAGAGCTAAACTAAGGATAGATTGGGATTAAGTCCAGGCAGAGGTTGTGGAGTGGCGAAAAAAGAAAATGGGCATATTTACCACCAATTAAAAGAAGTTTTACATAGAATCCCAAGAGACAAGCTCCATGTCTAAAGTTCAGGTAGACAATTAGAGAAAGGAAAATTTCAACATATGTTTGATGACTTGGAAAATGGTGAGGTGCCCCTATCCTAATCCAACATATAAATTAAAGATGCTTTCCAGCAATATCCTGAATTAATAAAAACATAACAAAAACTGGTTTATAAAACCCTACACTAGTTAAATCATGAGCATGGCCAATTACTGTACAAGCAATAGATTTTATAGGAGTTGCCCAAACTAGAACAGGCAAAATATTGTCCTATTTAATACCAGAGTTTATTCATTTCATTTCTCAACTAATACTTAGAGAACAAAGGAATGGACCTAGCATGCTAGTCCTTATGCCAACTAGAGAATTAGCTCTTCAGGTGGGAAGTGAATATTCTATGTACTCACATGAGGATTGGTGACATATGTATCTATTAGACATGAGTGACATATTTATATTTGCCTTGTACATGCTAGTTCTGTTTATAAAATGTTAATATATACATTTGAAATCAAAACAGACAAAATAGTTTAAGAAACGTTTAAACTAAAACATAAAGCCACTTACAACAAAAAGAAATATCTACACATCCTTTAAAAGGATATGGGTCTTAGTGACCTGATTGTCACTGGTTAGGTCCCAGTTAGAGCACTTCACCAGTTAAATGTAAAATGTTTCTATATATGATGGTGAAAATAGCATGGAATAAATACAAAACAATACAAAACAAAAATTATTGCAACTCCTGGAAGACTAAATGATCTCCAAATTAATAGTTTTGTCAGCCTAAGAAGCACCACCTACTTGATCTTAGAGGAGATAGACAAAACGTCGTATCTGGAGTTTGAACACCCGTTAATGAAGATTTTATGAGATGTATACCCAGATCAACAGACAGTTATGAAAAGTACAAGTTGGCCAGGTACCATTTATCAACTTGCACAATCTTATTTGAAAGAGCCTATGATTATTTATGGTCTGGGATTTAGCTCAGTTGGTAGAGCACTGCACTGCAGTCTCTGAGGTCCCGAGTTCAATTCCCAGCACCTCAAAAATGGGAGAAGGGCCTGGCAATCCACTCCCAAGGCAATCCCGAAACAGTCAGCCATTGCAAACCCTATGAGGGTTGCTATGAGTCAGATACTGACTCAAGGGCACCTAACAACAACAACAATGATTACTTATGTTGGTACTCTGGATCACATTGCTGTAAATACAGTGAAGCAAAATATAATTGATACCACAAAAGAAAAACAAGTTCTTACCCAAGAATTCCTAGAGAACATGTCAGCCAAAGACAAAGTCATCACATTTGTCAGCCAAAAACTTGTTGCTGATGACTTATCAAGTGATTAAAGCATCCAAGGTATACCTGTACAATTATTGCATGGTGCTAGATAGCAGAGTGATTGAGAGCAAGCATTAGAATACTTTAAAACTGAAAAGTGTAGACACTGATTGCAACTGACTTAGCATCCTGAGGTCTCAATATTGATGACATTGTCCATGTATATTATAACAATTTCCCACAAAATACTGGAGAATACACACACAGAATAGGGCATACTAGAAGGGTAGGGAAGACTAGAGTATAATAACCCTAACATGATGAATAAAAATGATTTGAAGACTGCCAAGGAGTTGATTAAAATTCTGGAAAGAGCAAATCAGAGTATCCCAGAAGAGCCTGTAACTATGGCAGAAAAACATAAATTTCATGAATAAAAAAGGACAGAGAGAAAGATAAAGAAGATGTCAAGGAAAATCTGAGGAATTTTATTACTGTTTACATTGAAGAGTTGTACGAGGCTACTGGAAGGCTCAAGGAATGTTAAAGAAGTGCAGTATTTGAGATACACAGGAAGTATCGGAAACCTACCAGCTGTTTGAAGACACAACCAATTCTTAAAAAACGCTGCTAAGATTTCAAAGTTATACATGTTCCTTAATAAAAAAACAAAATGTTTTAAAATGACACTGAGAGTTTGTGAAGGGAAAAATTAGAAGCTATGTATTGGTTAAAGTCTAATTTTTGGTGTTTTTTACTTTGGTTTATTTATAACCTGCCATGTCCATCCATTTTCTTTAAAAGACTGGGTAGAAGACAACCATGGTACTTTTCTTGCTTTATAATAATTGTATTAAATTGAAGCACAGCTTTCATCAAGCTTATTCCAGTTAAATATTCTCTTTATTCCCCTAGTGGAAATCCCCTAATATTTTTCAGTTCATTAGAAACACAATTCCACAATTCTATTCATATATATCTCCATCCATCCATCCATCCAATAGAGCAGGGTATCTGACTCACTGGGAATCAGATACTTCCAAGAATTTTGACACTAACCCTTAGTTAAAAATTCTAGAGTTGTTATTTGCCTTCTCTAGGCCCTAATTTCTCTACTTATAAAATGGTATCATTATATTACATAATTTTGGTGTCCCTTTTACCACTAAAATTCTGTGATATTATAGCTAACATTATGTACCCCAGTATTGTACTAGCATTTTATTGTCATGAGAAAAATGCATCCTGTGTAATAAATTGAACCAAAAAACCTTTTTAATTACTAGAATAGTACATTTTGTATTTCTAATTGGTTTTTAATGTGTCTAGCAGGTTTTATTTTTATTCCTTGCTTTTTCTTTTCATCATGTTTTAATTCAATTTGTCTGGAAAAGTAAAAAAAATATAGAGAGAGATAATAGATACAATGTGCACAAAAGGCATGGTGAGTATTTAAAGAAAAAATTGATTATAGTAAATGATGCATTGCCATTAATACCCTTCAAAATACTCCCCCTGGCTTTGAACACACTTGTCCCATCATTCTTACTACTTCCTGAAGGAGTTTTGGGAGTCATCAGGGACCTCAGCAAAAGTAAAT
>VMDO01041064.1:0-11481 GCA_007922755.1 Pedetes capensis
AGTTTGGCCATTTTTGCTTCCAAGGAGCACTCTGGTTGTACCTCTTCTAGGACAGATCTGTTGGTTCTTTTGGCAGTCCATGGTATATTCAATAGACGTCTCCAGCACCACAATTCAAAAGCATCAATTCTTTTTCTGTCTCTCTTGTTCAATGTCCAGCTTTCACAACCATATGATGCGACTGAAAATACCATGGCATTTACAATTTAGTGGTAAGTTTTTAACAAGGGCTAATTTTACCAACTGGGGCTGCAGTTTAGTTCAGTTCATACAGCGCTTGCTCTGTGTGCCCTGAGGCCGTGGGTTCGATCCCCAGCACTGCCAAAACAGGAGAAGGACCTGGCAGCCCACTCCTGAAACAATCAGCCATTGAAAACCCTATGAATAGCAGAGAAGCACTGATGTGGTGCCAGGCATAGTGCAGTGTTGAGAGTGTTTCGTTCTGTTGTACACAGGGTCGCTAATGAGTCGGACCCGATTTGACAGCACCTAACAACAGCAAGCCTGCAGCAGTAGCCCTGTGGAATCCGATCCCGTCAGATCTCAGAAGCTAAGCAGGGTCAGGCCTGGGTAGTACTTGGATGGGAGACCGCCTGGGAACACCAGTTGCTGTAGGCTTGGGAGATGGACCTGGGAACCCACTCCCCAAAATCAATCTGCCATTGAAAACCCTAGGAACAGCAGAGAAGCACTGACAATAGTGTTTCCCCTGTTGTACGTAGGGTCGCTATGGGTCGGATACTGACACAACAACAACAACAACAACAACCATTGTACCAAACGGCTTGCGAAATTTTAGAAAGCTTAACTATGTGCTCTCTGGATCCTGTTTCAGTCACCTCCCACTAGCCCCAGGGGGCCATTGTTTTGGGTGTTTTTAGTATTGGGGGCTTGAACCCAGGGCCTCATTCTAGGCAAGTGCTGTACCACTGAGTTACACCCACAACCCCTTTTTAATTTTTATTCTGAAACAAGGTCTCATTATATTGTCTAGACTGCCCCTGGCCTCGAACTCAGGATCCTCCTGCCCCAGCCTCCCAAGTGCTGGGATTACAGGCCTGCGCCACGGACTCAGCTGGGCCCCTATTTTGACAGCTGGAGTCTGACCTCTTCCTGGGGCCCTCCTGGACAGAGCAGGCAAGGCCTGCCTTCTCTGAGGCTCATTCTTTGCTCCCCAGCCTCTGAAACTCCCTTCCCTCACCTTCCTGCCATTGCCGCAAGATCCCATGCTGCCAACGGCAGTGTTCTGCTGCCCCCTAGCGGCAGCTCCAGTCTTCTGCCGCTGCCCTGGAGCTTTGTTGTTGTTGTTAGGTGCCGTCGAGTAGGTATCCGGCTCATAGCGACCCTCATAGGGTTTTCAATGGCTGACTGTTTCAGGATTGCCTTGGGAGTGGATTGCCAGGCCCTGCTCCCATTTTTTGCGGTGCTGGGAATTGAACTTGGGTCCTCAGAGACTGCAGCGCAATGCTCTACCCACTGAGCTAAATCCCAGCCCCCCTGGAGCTTTAGCCCCATGCAAAACCCCCTGGCTGCGCAGGAGGATTGGAGGCCCCTGACCATCGAGACCCCCTCCCTTTACACTCCGGCCTTTCAGGAGACAGGGGTGCCAGGTGGAACCACCAGGGCCTCAACCCCGCCGCTGGCTCGGCACCTGCAGCCGCGGTTCCCACTGCCCTCTGCAGAGGCTGCAGGGTGCTGGTGAGCGGAAGCCGGATCTTTACCTGGCACTGTGGCGCCACCTAGTGTCTCTGCCGGGTCCTTGGCGCAGGCACCTGCCTTGTCTGCCTCATCTGCAGACCCCTGAGCAGAGCTGCTCTGAGGTTTCGTCCCCAGAACCGCACAGTGTGCCCTTTGTTGGGTTGTTTTTGCTCTGGGGCCGCGTGGGAAAGTCTCCGCGGTCACCTGTGTCAGAGCCCGGGCTTCCTGATGTCTTAGTGCAGGCGAAGAAAAGACCTTGTCAACACAGCCCAGGACCTTTTCCTCCTGGTGGGCCCGGCTCCCCAGAAAAGTCCAAATCAGCACCCAGGGCTCCAAGGCAGGCACGGTGGCACCAGACTGTAATCTCTGCACTCGAGAGGCTGAGGCAGGAGGATCACAAGGTAGAGGCCAGCCTGGGCTACATAGGGAGTTCCCAGGCAGCCTGGACTAACTAGGGAGACCCTGTTTAAAATAATAATAATAATAATAATAATAATAATAATAATAATAATAATAATAAAAATAAAGTAAATCCTGAGAGCACTAAGGACCCTGGGGCTCCACTGAATGACCTTCAAGCCACCCTGACCAAGCCCATCAGTAAGAAATACATTTTACAACAGAGCTAACAGCCCAGGACATCCTGTATAGAGAAGGCTCAGGAACCAGTGCTTACCCGTATTATGTGTAATGCATTTTGGGCACTTCCATTATTTATTCTGCCCTTCCCATTAAAGAAAAGAAAAGAAAAAGAAAAGCCAGCCACAACTTAATAAATAGAATTGACAGCTCACTAACAGATCACTACCTATAGTTTGCAAAATACTAGCGAAAGTCAACCCCTCATTTCACAGAGAAAACAGAGGGCAAGGAAAGAACAAATGTGCTCTGCAGCAAACCAGAGGTAGATCCACCCAGAATCCAGAAACCAGCTCCCCGAGGCCCAGTCCTGAGCTCTCCTTGGGTCACTCAGAGCTTCCTCTGGCTCTTCTCCAGGCTGAGGGCACAGAACCTGATGGCCTGTCCTAAGTGGCTCCAGGCCACAGGAAGTGGGGCCTCTAGGCTGCCATGCAAAGGGAGCGTGGGGCCCCAGAAGTCCATGGCTGAGTCTCAGCTCCTCCCTTAAGGAACTTCTCCTATTCCACCAATAGGCGGCAGCAAAGAGAAACACATGGCCTTGTTTGTGGAGAAGGAAAAGGGCCTGGTAGACTCTGGCAGTTCCTGTTACTTCTTTGTAAATGGAGGAAAGATTGAGGTTGTCCTAGATTTTGTCCATCCTAGAAGAAGTACAACCAGAGTGCTCCTAGGAAGCAAGGGTGGCCAGACTGCGTCTTACATATTTTAGACACATTGTTAAGAGGGACCAGTCCCTGGAGGACATCAGGTTTGGGAGAGTGGTGGGTCAGTGAACAAAAGGAAGACCCTCAAGTAGAGAGATTGACACAGTGGCTGCAACAATGGGCTTACACATTAAAAGATCATGTGCACGGCAAAGTGTTGGGGAGTGTTTCATTCTGTAATACACGGGGTCTCTATGCGTCAGACCCTACTAGATGGCACCTAATAACAACAGCAAAGCAGGTAAATGGGCAGCATTAGCATTTCTACTTGAAGTCAGAAACCTAAGGGTGTATTTTACCAAAGACTCTTGGGACTTACATTTAAAGATGAAAGATCACAGGGCATCCTCTTAAGGCGAAAGGATGCCTGCTGCAGGATTTGTTGGGTGAGTGTTGATGGAAATATAAACCCACATGCTCTTCCTAGTAGGTGTTTTGGCATTATTTCAAAAATGTTAAATACCCAAGCCCTGTGATCCAGTCTCCATTTCTCTG
Organism: Pedetes capensis; assembly: GCA_007922755.1. NCBI lineage: Eukaryota > Metazoa > Chordata > Mammalia > Rodentia > Pedetidae > Pedetes > Pedetes capensis. The sequence goes on from VMDO01041064.1 coordinate 3,534, forward strand.
CCATAAACGCCCAAGAGTCCAACTGAGCCTTGTTTTCTGGTTTAGCGTGTGGTTGGTCCCGGATAGTACGCCATGTGCCCCCGAGAAGAATGTGTGTATCACACAGAGTGTTTTGGAGATGTCTCGTAGGTCCAGTTGGTTTATGGTGTTCTCAAAGTTTTCTATTTCTGTGTTTTCTCTCTAGTTATTTCATCCAAGGTTTTCGTGTGTTGGGTTTGTTGTTATTGTTTTGCGGTAGTGGGTGGTTGAACCCAGGGCCTTGTGAATGCTAGGTAAGCACCCAACTACTGAGCTATACTCTCAGCTCCTTTTTGATTTTATTTCTTTAAGAATTTTGAGACAGGACCAGGCATCATGGCACATACCTGTAATCCCTGAGACTTGGGAGGTGGAGGCAGGAGTATCACAAGTTCAAGGCCAGAGGCAGCCTGCGTAACTTAAACAGACCCTGTCTCAAGATAAAAAATAAAAAGGGGGGCGGAGACAGCTCAGTGGTAGAGCGCTTACAAACCACGCACAAAGCCGTAGGTTCAGCCCCCCAATATCACTAAAACAATATGCTTTCTTGAGTCAGGGTGTCATTAAGTTGCACAGGCTGCCTCTGGCTTCAAATTCATGTTCCTCCTGCCTCAGCCTCTGAGTGGCTGGAGTTATGGGCGTGCACCATGGCGCCCAGCTCTGTGTTTTTGAAAGGGGGGAACTGAAGTCTCCAACAGCTGCTGTTTCCTTGTCGGTTTCACTTCCTTCAGGCCTTGCTTTGTGTAATTTTGCTTCTTTTATTGGTACCTGTGTGTTGAAAACTGTTATACCGTCTGGATGGGTTGACATTTTTGTCTTTATGCAATGCCCCCATTCGCCCCTACTATATATTAAAAATATCTGTCGTTCAACTGGGCACGGTGCTGCACTCTTGTAACCCTAGCACTCAGGAGGCTGAAGCAAGACGCTAGTGAGTTCAAGACCGGCCTGGACCACAGGCCAACCTGAGTTTCACAGGGAGACCAGGTCCCAAAAAGCCATAAGGAATAAGGAGAAGGAGAAGAATAAGGAGAAGGAGGAGGAGGAGGAGGAGGGAGAGGGAAGGAGGAGGAGGAGGAGAAGGGGAAGAAAGAGAAGAAGGAAGACTAGGAAGAGGAAGAGGAGGAGGGAGAGAGGAGGGGGAGGAAGAGAGGAGCAGGAGGAGGAGAAAGGGGAAGGAGAAGGAGAGGAGGAGAAAGAAGAGGAGGAGGAGGAGGAGGATAAAAGTAAACCATAGTTCTTGTGCACAAAATTTCATCATTTACATATGTGTATCACCCCTGTCTTTGCTGTTGGGCCTAGGAATAGCCTTAAAAGAAAGATGACTGTTTTTCTTTTCGGAGCTGAGGAAACATCTTCTCAGTCTTCATGGACCTTGAGAAATGGTGACAGCAACAAAATCCCCAGTCTCTGCCTCCCAGGTGGCTGGCAGAACACGTGGGTGGCCACTGCTATTGCTGGGGCCTCCACTTGGAGGATGGGATGAGGTGCAGAGGCAAGTGCACAGGCAGCTCTCTTTAGTTATGTCTTTTTTGTTTTAGTTTCTTTTGTCTGACATCGTCAGTATAGCCATCCCAATTTTCTTGTGGTTGCTGTTTGCATGATCGATCTTTTTCCACCTTTCAACTCAATCAATTTGTATCTTTAAGCAGAAAGAATGTTTACTATAGACAGCATATATAGTTGGGTAATGTTCTTTGTATCCAGTCTGACAATCGCTATCTTTTGATTAGATTATTTAGCCTATTCACATTTAATGTTTTGTTGCTCTAGTTGGAGTTTCTCCTGCCATTTCACTTTTTGTTATCTATGTCTCATGTCTTTGTATTCTGTTCCTGTTTTGCTCCTTTCTTTTTCATTAAGTGAATCTAATGTAGCATTTCCATTTCTTAATGAGTTTTCTTGCTGTTTTTTTAACTATGTTTTAGTGTGTAAAGCATACCAGATAGATCTTAGCTCATCAGAATCAGCTTCAGATTTACAATAGCTGAATGCCAGAGAAATATAGGACTATTACTCCTCCATAGCTCTATCTCTTTCCCGCTCTTTTCTGTGATATTATTGTTATATGAGGAGTTTTTTTAAGCATAGGATTTCTGGACTCCTCTCCAGACCTACGGGCTGGGATTTAGCTCAGTTGGTAGAGCGCTGCACTGCAGTCTCTGAGGTCCCGAGTTCAATTCCCAGCACTGCAAAAATGGGAGAAGGGCCTGGCAATCCACTCCCAAGGCAATTCCGAAACAGTCAGCCATTGAAAGCCCTATGAGGGTCGCTATGAGTCGGATACCGACTCGATGGCACCTAACAACAACAACTCCAGACCTACAGAAACTGAAATTTTTAAAAGCTCCCCAGGCAATTCTAATGATTGACAGATCTGGGAATCTATTTTCTAGAAAGTGAGGAAAATAGAAGCCAAGATGTAACCACAGTCACACTCGCAGGGAGTAATCCGCAAGTGCCAGAGCCCAGGTCTCCAGTGCCCACCCAGATCTCCTCCCTGCATGCTCTGCTGTGTTCTCATGTGACTTGACTCTGACTTCTCTGTCAATTTCCTTCTCTTGGCTTCTGCCATCTTCTCAAAGAGATAAAGAGGGTTAGGAGGGGAAGAAAATGCTTTGTAGGTTGAGCCTTTGGGAAACATGGAGGGGAAAGCTGGAGGCCCTGTGCCTGATGACCAGCCAGGACCTGGATGATGCATTTCCAGGTCAGACTTGCTCACCCTAACTGACCCAGGAGGAAATAATGTAGTAACCCAAAGGCTAGCTCACCCGCTCATTGAGCGTGTACTAAGTGTCCAGTATATGCCAGGAACTAGGGTGGGCTTTAGGAATAAGATGAGACACAACCCCTTCATAAGCACCTTCACAGGCATATGCAAAGAATTTAGAGAAAATATTTAACCAACTCAAAAACCCTAGAACCTGAATATTTTCATAATTTGTACAGTAGCAACACTTGATTAAATCTGAAATTATTTGGTGGTAAACCTGACCTATGTTTGCAGCCATAGCCCTGTGGCATCCGATCCTGTCAGATCTTGGAAGCTAAGCAGGATTGGGCCTGGTTAGTCTTTGGATGGGAGACCGCCTGGGAACACCAGGTACTGTGGGCTTGGGAGAAGGACCAAGCAACCCACTCCCCAAAATCAATCCACCATTGAAAACCCTATGAGCAGCAGAGAAGCACTGACAATAGTGTTTCGCCTCTTGTACATAGGGTCTCTCGACATGATGGCACCTAACGACAACAACAAAACCTGACCTGAGCTGACATAAGGCAAATGAAATGAATCACAGCTTTATTTATCTTGCTTTGGGAATATTTGTACATTTCTGCAGAAATGTACTGCAGAAATATGCAGGTGTTGGGATGACAGAGGGCCACCCTGGACCTCCCTGGCATTGTTATATAATGTGCAATACCTATGCCAATTTGCCTTTCTAAACTCTGAAAAATTCCAAATTCTTTAATATATGTGGTCCAGGGATTTCTGATAAGGGACTGGGCACCTGGGTTTCCTTATGTACCTTAGGTCCGGGAGGAATTCCAGGGGTTTGAAGTTCATGGCACATTTTGAACCACAGCTGCCCATAAAGAGCATCTGTGTAGCTCCTGGGAAGTGATGTCTAAGCCCGAGGAGTGTGTATTAGTTTGCCTTGAGGATTCGGGCCACGCCGCATAGTCTGACATGCTAACAAGGTGAGAGATGGTGGCGCCCTTGGATCGCACAGTTATCCACTTGACCTCAGGAGGGGCTGAAGACTGAGGTCAGCCATTGTCAAGGTTCTGCTCAGGTCCAGCAGAGGTCAGAGCCTTGCCCTGACACCAAGTGGATATTGGGGACCCACTGGACCAGGTTGGTGTGGTGGCCAGAGGCGCCAAAGAAGGACCTCGGGAGACCTTCTGCAGGAAACAGGAGAGGGAAGGTTTATTGGGTTACTCCCCAGGTGGGGTGCAACCAGCAAGCAGCCCCTGTCAAGTGCTCAAGTGCTAGCTCTAAGCCTGCAGCATAGAATGCTGCAGGTTCACTGATGGTACAGCTCAGCCTTAAAGGCACAGCTATAGGCAGCCGGTGTTCCACTGGGCTGGAGGCCCGGTGGTCTTGACTCTCACAGCTCACCTTCTCTGCCTCCCTCCTTCCTAATGATGGGGGGAATTGGGAGGCTCTTCGTGGCTTGCTTGTAGCCTTCAGCACTTCAGGGCCCCTGGTCTTGACTCGTCAGCTTGCTAGGTGGTCTTCCACAGGATTGGGGAGCGCTGGGTCAAGGTGATGGGGTCCAGTAGCAGGTGAAAACAAGAGGGTCCAGGTGGGGTCCAGGAGCTTGCTTATATAGGCTGCTGGGAGGGGGTGTGTACCAGGGTTAGCCAATCAGGGCACATTCCTCACAGGCACAGCAGGTAAACTGTCATACCTGCCAGGTAGGGGCAGTTATTTAACTGGGGTGCTAGGGGTAGCCAATCAAAACTGAGGTGGTTGGGACAGGGTCAGCCTGGTCAGGGGCCATCTTTGCTCACTCAATGGGAGGAGGATAAAGGAGTGAGTAGAATGTAGCCTGGGTGTTAGCCCCTCATGCTGGTTGGAAGGACCCTATTTAAAAATCCCCAACAAGCCATGGGCACAATCAGCCATACCTATGGGATGGGCGCCCCCATAAAAAGCCCTGACACTGAGAGTTGGGGGAACTTTCCTGGCTGGCAGTGCTCTGCTGGGTTGCCACGTGCTGTTGGTGGGAGAATGAGTCACCGCCCACATCATCCTCACTGGGAGAGGACGGCTGGAAGCTTCCATCTGGCCTCTCCCAGGCCATGCCTTATGAGTCTGAGGGCCTCTGTGACCAGGCAAGTCCCTCTACAGGTCAGTGGGCTGTGGCTGCCAGGTTCTCTCCATCCCCAAGTGTGGGGCCAGTGGCAGCCAGAACAAGTGACAGACCCATCTGCACCCCAGCAGAGAGCACCATTCCCATTTATCACCCTCCCCAGGGGTCTGCCGGGCTACTTCCCAACTGCAAGTTCAACCATGGTTCTAAAAAACGTCATTTGGGGCAATATTCATTTGTTGTTATATGCCATGGAGTTGCGCCTGACTCATAGTGACCTGATATACAACACAATGAAACATTCTCTGACACTGTGCCATGTCCAGCGCTAAGGCAGTACTTCCCTGCTATTCATAGGGTTTTCAATGGTGGATTGTTGCAGGAGTGGGTGGCCAGGTCCTTCTCTCATTTCTGTGGTGCTGAGGATTGAACCCAGGGCCTCAGAGAGTGCACAGCAGTGCTCTATCAACTGAGAAGCAGAAGCTGGTACCAACTGGTAGCAGAAGCTACCAACTGAGCTATACCCCAGCCCCAACAGTTTATTAACAATGATTTCAAGAGACCCTATACAGATAATTTGCCCCCAACCCACCCTGGAGAGGAGTCACATGGCCCCAGTGACATCCAGCAAGTCCCTTCTGGTCTCCAGGCTTCTGTTTCCCACCTACAACATGGGAACAATAATCCCTGGCCTATCTGCGCCATCGCTCACGAAGACTAATAATAACCTACAGTGCCTGTGTTCTCCTGACTGCAGAGTGATCTGCAAGCGCTGGGAAAGGACATTTTTAGAAAGTGCACAGAAGGTTGTGCCCTAACGTTGGACCCAAATCAAGAGTTTGGTCTGTTTCCTGCAGCTCCTTAGAAGATACTTTCTTTGATGACGAGCAAACCAAGGTAATAACCTTCAGGAAAACTTCAAAGGCAGAATGTGGGGCAGGGGAGTACATGCAACTCATGATTTTGCTAGCTCCCTGCCACTGTCTCTTTATAATTAGCCAGAGCATAGAGAAAATGTTCTCTTTTCTGCACATTTTCCTATTAGACCCTTCACTCTTTTCACCAAGGCCGGGCAGCTTTGGGCACGGGTTGGATGCTGCTGTGATTCCTGCCCCCCGACCCCATCATTTTAGGGGCTGTCCTGCCCCCTTGTCCTCTGCCTTGCTTGTCCTGGCTGATCCCTGCCTGGTGCACACACTCTTGGAGATTTTCTCCAGGGCAACCACAGCCAGGTGGTAAAAGAGGGACCGTCACCCCGCCCACACCAGCAGGTGCCCAGCTTCGCCCTTCTAGCCTCTCCTACAAGCTGGAAGACAGGAAAAGCAACTCCATGAGCATGCAGATAGCCTTCCCCAGAACTGGGGTTTACTCCCTGCTCTTCTCCACACATCCCAATCCCTCTTTTACTTGCTCCCCAATAGAGCCCAGGGGCGTGGAAAAGCCTTTCCACCAAACTACCCTGAAGTTACAGCAGTGACCAAGTCCCCCCATTGCCTCTTACTCCAGGAAAAGAAGCATGTCACTGGAAGCTAAAAATATGAAGCTTTATCCTAGACAGGCGTGCAAACTGTTTTCTGCCCCAGAACAAATCTGCTTTTGCTTTAAGGCATATCATTGTGGCTAAAGAAAGAGACTCTGGGGCTGGGTCAGAGGGCTTCCAACCCTGATCTTCAGCTTGCCAGGTGGGGGACCTTGGGCAAAGGGGTTCCCCTTTGTGCTCAGCCTTGGGCTCCTCATGGTGGTGTTGTGAGGATTCAGTGTGTTTCATATTTATGATGTTTCTAAACCAGAGACAGAGCCGGGCGTGGTGGCGCACGCCTGTAATCCCAGCAATGCAGAAGGCAGAGGCAGGAGGATGGCAAGTTCAAAGCCAAGGGCAGCCTGCGTAATTTAGCAAAACCCTGTCTCAAGATAATAAGGTTAAAAATGGGCTTGGGGTGCAGCCTGGTGGTAGAGCACTTGCAAAGCGTGTGTGAGACCCTGAGTTCAATCCCCAAGTACCACAAAAAAGAAAAACAGGACGAACAAACAAAACCAGAGACAGGTATGCAGTAAGTGCTTTGTGTTTGCTGTTATTATTTTTGTATAAAAATGTATAGAATTATTTACTAGCTAGATTACAAAGGCTGCAGCCATACTACCGTGATGTCTGATCTCATCAGATCTTGGAAGCCAAGTAGGGTCAGGCCTGGTTAGTCCTTGCATGGGAGACCGCCTGGGAACACCAGATGCTGTAGGCTAGGGAGAAGGACCCGGCAACCCACTCCCATGAAACAATCTGCCATTGAAAACCCTATGAAAAGCAGAGAAGCACTGACAGTAGTGTTTTGCTTGTCATATGTAGGATCGCTATGAGTCAGATATCAACTCAATGGCACCTAACAACAACAAGAAGATTACAAAACTTCCCCCATCCCACTCCATCCCCAGCAAATCTGATGACCCACAGATATATATATATCATGTTCTCTGGCACAGCACTGAGGATCCCTTGTTGGAAAGTGTGGCGGCAGGAAAAAGTTGGTCACAGAGCAAGTCCAGCCAGAATCCTTGGAGCAGGCACTCTGGGGCCACCTAGATCTATTTTGTCCTCTCTCACTGCCTATACCTGTAGCACTGTGGCATCTCAGAATCTGGCAGATCTCAGAAGCTAAGCAGGGTCGGGCCTGGTTAGTCCTTGGAATGGGAGACCACCTGGGAACACCAGGTGCTGTAGGCTTGGGAGAAGGACCTGGCAACCCACTCCCAAAAAACAATCAGCCATTGAAAACCCAGTGAATAGCAGAGAAGCACTGACAACGGTGTTTTGCCTGTTATATGTAGGGTTGCTATGAGTCGGACACCAACTGGATGGCACCTAACCACAACAGTGCCCAAACTCTTTTACCTGGTCTTGAATCCTAGCCCGACCTAGCTTGGCCCGGATTTGTCATCATCCCTTAGTGCTCTGCACGCGGGCCCACGGGCCTCCCTCAGCATCGGCCTGGTCCGTGCTCAGTGCGATTCGGTGGGCGCTCCTGGGAAGCAGGATATAAAGGAAGCACCCAGCCAGGATGTGCGTGAGATGAAGCCGTTGGCCTGGCGCCCGGGTGCTCTTGGTGTTACACCCT
>VMDO01041065.1:0-11474 GCA_007922755.1 Pedetes capensis
GGTATACACTCATTTGAGAATATCATATTTCAAAATAAATGATTGAGAAAAAATGATCTTGTTTATGTAGATCAGTCAAAATAGTTACCCTTTTATTCTATTGATTAACTTGATTATTGAAATTTCTATTTGATTTCCTTTTTTAAAAAAGGGTATATAAATCTCTTACATAGCAAATAGTAATAGTCCACTATTTATTAAAGTTGAAGTGACTTTTTGTTTAGAATATTCCTCTAGTAGGAGTGGTTATTTAGTTAGTATAGATTGATCAATATCCCAGAGTACAAAATGACTTACTATTTTTACCACAAGTAACTTTAAATTTTGCTGAAGTACTTGTTGTATTTTATTTATTTATTTATTTATTTATTTTATTTATTTATTTTGAGGTACTGGGGTTTGAATTCAGGGCCTTGTGCTTGCAAGTGCCAGACGACTGAGCTGCACACTCAGCCCCCCCCCCTTTTTTTTTCTTTTTGATACAAGGTCTCACTAAGTATGCAGACTGCCTCTGATCTCGGATTTGCGATTCTTCTGCCTCCACCTCCCGAGCTGCGGGGATTACAAGCGTGCACTACTGTGCCCAGCTTTGTTGTATTTTTTTTACAATTTGATCTTGAGACTTCTTTCCTAAGAAAATACATGAAATAACAGAAGCAGTGTATTACTTACAGATCCAAGAGAAAAGAAAGGTACTGATAAATTCCTGACAACAGATCTCAGTCATTTCCTTTTGGAAAGAGCTGGGCTACTTGGTATAGTGCTGCTCTGCACTCTCTGGGGACATGGGTTCAATACCTAGCACCACAAAAATGGGTGAAGGGAATTACAATCCACTCCCAAAGCATCCTGAAACAATCAGACATTGAAAACCCTATGACGGCCAGGTGCAGTGTCACACTCCTATAATCCCAGTGACTTCGGCAGCAGATGCAAGAGGATCACAAGTTTGAGTCCAGAGGCACTCTGCATAATTTAGTGAGACCCTGTCTCAAAAAGTAAAAGAAAAAATGGGCTGGGGGTGCAGCTCAGTGGTACAGCACTTACAAAGCAAGCAAGTATGATGGCCTGGGTTCAAACCCCAGTACTGAAAAAAAAGAAAAAGAAAAAGAGAAAAAAGAAAAAAGAAAACCCTATGAGTTATGTTTAGCCCAACAGATTTGCAAAACAGCTGTCTGGCCAACTGACTGGAAGAGATCCATATTTGTGCCTAATCCCAAAAGGGGATCCAACTGAATGTGGAAACTATCAAATATCATTAATATCACACACAAGCAAAATTCTATTAAAGATAATTCAAAAGTCACTGCAGCAGTATATAGACAGGGAACTGCCGGAAAATCAAGCCAGATTTAGAGGAGGGTAGGGAACATGGGATATCATGTAATATCCATGATTTCAGATGGATATTAGCCAAAAATATCAGAAAGATGTCTATCTGTTTTACTGACTATGCTAAAGCATTTGACTATGTGGATCATAGCAAATTATGGATGACACTTATGGATGTCACTTCAAAGAATGGGAATACCACAGCATCTAACTATACTCAGAAAGAATCTGTACAAGAACCGACAGGGAGTTATTTGAATAGAACAAGGAAACACTGCATGGTTTAAAGTTGGAAAAGGTACCCAGGCACGGTGGCACATGCCTGTAATCCCAACTACTCAGAGGCAGAGGCAGGAGGATTGCAAGTTCAAGACTAGAGGCAGTCTATGTAATTTAGCAAGACATTATCTAAAAAAAAATGAAAAAATGAGCTGGGGATTCAACTCAGTGTTACACCACTTGCAAAGCATGAAAGCACAAGGCCCTTGGTGCAACCCCCAGGAAAAAAAAAATGCTGAGAAAGGTATGCATCAGGTCTGTATACTTTCACCATATTTCTTCAATTTATATGCTAAAAAAATAATCCGAGAAACTTGACTTTATGAGGAAGAACATGGCATCAGGATTGGAGGAAGACTCATTAACAACCTGCGTTATGCAGATGACACAACTCTGTTTGCTGGAAGTGAAGAGATTTGAAACACTTACTGATGAAGATCAAAGAACACAGCCTTCTGTGTGGATTGTGACTCAACATCAACAAAACAAAAATCCTTACAACTGGATCAGTATGCAACTTCACAATAAATGGAGAAAAGATTGAGGTTATCCACGATTTTGCTTTACTTAGTTCTACAATCGACATCCGTGGCAACAGTAGTCAAGAAATCAAAAGATGCATTGCTTTGGGAAAAGATGTGGCAAAAGATCTTTTTAAAGTATTGAAAAATAAAGATGTCACATTGAAGACAAAGGAGCGCCTGACTCATGCCATGGTATTTTCAGTTGTATCATACGTTGTGAAAGCTGGATATTGAACAGGGGAGACAGGAAAAGAATTGATGCTGTTGCATTATGGTGCTGGAGACAATCATTGCATATTTTATGTACTGTAAAAAGAATCAACAGATCAATCCTACAAGAAGTGCAACCAGAGTGCTTCTCGGAAGCAAGGATGGCTAGATTGCATCTTTCATATTTTGGACATGTGATCAGGAGGGACCAATCCCTGGAGAAGGACATCATGTTTGGGAATGTGGCAGGTCAACAACAACAACAACAAAAAAGAAAACCATCCACTAGATGGATTGACACAGTATCTGAAACAATGGGCTTAGACATAAATAAGATGCTGTGCCTGGCACAGAATTGGGGAGTGTTTCGTTCTGCTGTATAGGGTCGCTATGAGTCGGACTCAACTTGACAGCACCTAACAACAACAACATGAGTAGCTATGATTTCAGAGCACCCAATGACAACAATAATTCCTAGGATCAGCTGAAGAATAAGGTAAGTACTAAATTATTTTTAAACTTTTCTCTTCCTATCACAACTTTCTCTGGCCTCTCCCAGTCTTTTCTTCTCTCTTCCTTTCTATGATTTTGTCTTAGAAACAAATTTATTTAGGCTCATACTGGGATTTTTTTGCATTTACTTCTTTAATTCCCTAATCTGATGTCTGTCAATATGTGGTTTGTCTAGTTTCTCTTGAGCATTCTGTGCTGATATATACTTAGGTGTGAATTGTCCCATGTGCTTCCTTTGAATTGTGTGAAGGCGATATCCACCACACTCAGGCACCATGGAATGTACTAGAACTGTAGCTTCCAGAATTCCACTGAGGCCTTTTCATCTGAACCTTCTATATATACTTTAGGGTAGCTGAAGGAATCTGGTCTGCCTTCCCTTTAACATGCTGCAGTATGCAGTAGGCAAGATAGTCAGCCTTTTGGATATAGACTGGTCCTACTTATCCTGTCATGGGAATATCTGCTATGTTAGACATGGCACCATGTGAAATGTACTAGCTGAAAATCAAACCATGCCATAGGCAATGAGTGGCCAGGGGCACACTGGCCATAATGTTCTTGATATCCTCCACATTATGTGTTTCCTACTAGAGATTCTCCTGTTTTTTCTTTTCTACACTCTGGGCTATGACACAAAGGAACAGATAATTCTGAATTCATTAAAAGAGAATCAGACAGGAACTCTATATGTCCTTTTCCCATCTAATTCCCCACTGGATTGTCTGAAAGTATGTCTCCAAACAAAAGAACTTTGTGATTGATGTTGTTGAACTTGGAGTTTAGCTCAGTTGGCAGAATACCACTCGGTGCTCTCTGAAGCCATGGATTTGATCCCAGCACTGTAAAATCAGAAGAAAGACTCAGCAGCCCACTCTCGAAAACAATCTTGAAACAAACAGTCATTGAAAACCCTATGAATAGCAGAGAAGCACTGACATAGCGCCAGGCATGGCACAGTGTCAGGAAGTATTTCTTTCTGTTGTACATAGGGTCGATTTGGCTACATGAAGGCAGAATAGTAAAGTAAAGACCATGAATTCCAGAATCAGATAGAATTAGATATCAACACCAACTCTGAGTGTTTGAACTATGTGAGCTTGAGGAAACATTTGAATTATTTCAAATTGTTACCTCAATAAAAAATTAAAATAATAAGTCTTATAAGTTTATTATGAGAACTAAATAAAAAATATATCATTAGTTTAGTATATTCCTAGGCTTAGAATCAATGTTGAATAAATAATTGAAGAATTGTTGACATTAATCTAATAATGGATAGTAATTATAGTAGCAAAAGAAGTAGAATTAAAGGAAGAAGGAATAGAATGCAGAGTCAAGAAAAAATACAGGAAAATGTTCAAGATGGCAGAAAATACATATCTTAATTACCATTTCAAAATCAAATAACAATTTTAAAAGAAAATTATAAAAATATTTTTATCTGCAAAGCTTTTCTTATTTTAAGTTCATGTACTTTATTGATTGGCCTTGGTTTTCTTTCATTTTTCACTGTCTCTGATGTATTTCCTTTTTCAACATGAAGAAAGTGTGAAAATTACTCATAGAATTTTGAATTTTGCATACTATTTTTCAAGTCATCATCAAGTCAACATGAGGTAGGTATCTTTCATCTATGTCTTATTAAAATCATCATCTTCAAGAAGTATATGCCAACCACTAAAGGTCAGTGCAATTATTTTCTGTTATTCTACCTCATCCATCAGGAAATTTACATGTATTTGGGGTTTTAAAACTACTGCATAATAGTTTTAATAATGCCATGGAAGGAATCGCCATGCTCTTATCATTTATATTTTCTACAAATAGTTGAGACATGGGGCTCTGCTGAGCCACTTACATACACTTAACCTCTACATTATTAGTATGAATCAGACCCCCACTGATTCTTAACAAAAGATGCTTTCATTTGACAGCTGTTCAATTGTCTTGGTGAAATAATTTGGTTTGTTTAATTCATTTCTCATAGAAAAGTTCCGACATTGTAATGAAATACTTATGCTAATAATTTTCCTCCATCAAAAAGTCTAAGCATTTATTAATATCCCAGCTGAAGCATGACAATTACATATGTATTTTATGTAAATGTTCTTTCCATGTCCATGCAGGGGCAACAGCTTTTGGGGCTGGATATTATTATTGAAAATATTACTTTAAAAATCAGTGAACTTAGGCGGGCACAGAGGCACACACTCCTGTTATCTCAATGACTAGGGAGGTGGAGGCAGGAGGACAACAAGTTCAAGGTTAGAGGCAGCCTGCATAACTTACCAAGAGACCCTGTACCAAAATAAATTTTAAAAATTGGCTGGAGGTACAGCTCAGTGGCAAAGTGCTTGCAAAGTATGTGTGAAGCCCTAGGTTCAGCACCTAGTACAAAAAAAAAAAAAAAAAAAAAAAAAAAAAAAAAGGTTTTGTCACTCATCATCTTAAAACTCTTCAATGTCTTTCCATTGCTGTCTTGGAATAAAGTCAAAGTACTGGTCTTATGGCCTGCAGCCACAGTACTGTGGTGTCAGATCTCAGAAGCTAAGTAGGATCAGGCCTGGCTAGTACTTGGATGGGAGACCATCTGGGAACACCAGGGGCTGTAGGCTTGGGAGAAGGACCTGGCCACTCACTCCCAACAAACAATCTGCCATTGAAAACCTTATGAATAGCAGAGAAGCACTGACAATAATGTTTCATCTGTTGTACATAAGGTTGCTATGAGTCAGATACTGACTTGACAGCACCTAACAACAACTGATCTCATGATACAACCTTCTTTTTCTATTCATCTCCCACTATTTGTTCCATCTCATATCGCCATCTTAAACTTATATTCTGTTTGTATTATGCTGTTTCAATTTCTCAAATTCATAAATCCCTTCCCCTTATCCAAGCCTTTACACATATTATCTTTGCTATAAACATCCTTTCTCTATAATTCTAAGTGGCTAATTCTGTCCCATCCATTAGGTTTCAGCAGAAACTATATTAAATTGACTTGGTGTTTCTATTCATAGTAGGTTTTATTAATTATAAAAATGCATTTTTACAATTGCTTGGGCTGTCTTCTCTCATAAATGAAAAACTTGTGGTATAGGTTGTATATGTCTATTTTACTGTTATATTTGTTTTGTAAAATCATTGTTTTACTAAAGTGCATTAAATGCTCAGTAATTCATTCTCAATTAGTGAATTATCAGATAGATAAATGTATAGGTGGGATTAAGACTACTTGGTACTTATTCAAGCATCAGCTGAATTCATTTGTCACTAAATATATCTAAAAGTGTTAATATGATTAAGTGCTTGAAATCATGAATCTATTTAATATTTGCTCATTCTTTCATTCAATAGTTATTTGCTAAGCCCTAAATAGTATGTCCCTCATGTGTCTGTTAGCTTCTCCTGCTGTGGAGACTTGCATGTTGCTGTGATGCTGAAAGCTATGACTCCATTATTTCAGATACCAGCAGGGCCACCCATGGTGGACAGGCTTCAGCTGGACTTCCAAACTAAGACAGACCAGGGAGAAGGACTCAGCAGTCCATTCCTGAAAGAATTAGCCATTGAAAACCTGTATGAATAGCAAAAAAGCACTGTCAAATATAGTGGCAGAAAATAAGACTCCCCCACCCTACCCCACAAAGGCTGGAAGGCATTCAAGAAAAGACTAAGGAAGAGTCACTGCCTAAAAGTAAAGTTGATCTTAATGATGGGAATGGAGCAAAGCCCCTGGAATCTCCTTTTGCTGATGCGACACACCTCAAAATGAGAAGAAACACAGTGCATGCAACAATGGGCTAACATATAAAAAATGTTTGTACATGGCACAGTGTTGGGTAGTGTTCTGTTCTGACATACTTCAAATGGCTAATGAGTCAGACTCAACTCAAGGAAACCTAACAAAAACAACAACAAATAGTATGTAAGGCACTGTGTAGTAGGTACGGTTGTTTAAAAAATTAATAAGCATAAAATGTCACAGAGTTCAGTTTAGTTAACAAACAATATGACATCCAAGTAAAATTGTAAACTATTCATGATAGGAAATGTATGATTTCACTGAAAGCTTTTGATTTGCATGGATACAATCATTACCCCTGCCTTGTCAGTAGAGTTTTTTCTTTTTCCCCATCTATTCTCCCATATTTTCCTTTCCTGAACCCCAGCCCAAACAGCTCTTCACAATGAGTTCTTGCACTAACAATGCCTGATTTACATCACAATAGTGAATTTCTGTGAAAAATAAGATTTTAGACCCAGCAGACCCGGGCAGGCTCAAACTGACCTACGGCCATCTTGACCACTGGTGGCCCTCCAGTTTCATACCTATCTCATATAATACATCTCCACAGTAAATATCCTACCCACAAGCACCATGACATTTTAGTCTCCCTGACAACTGTACAACTGGACAAACATGGTCAAAGGGAAAGGAGGAGACAGAATTCCTGAACACATGACATCTTTAAAAAATCATAAACATTACACACATTTATTAATCTACCTGACCTTCCCCATCTAATAAAGCAAACAACCTCAATTCTTTCACATCTTGGGCAGGGCCAGTATCACTGTTCTGAGAACTTGACTCCTCATGTCTGTCCTTCATTGATCATTGAATAAATTCCTACTGCTTTGTGATAAAGGCTTCTGGTATAGTGATTGGCTTTTCCAGAGGGTTAAAGAACTGAGACTTGGTGCTGCAAAAATTGGGTCACACAGTGAATGGGATACTTTTCTGTTTTGTTGTGGTGGTGGTGGTTGGTTAATTGGTTTGCTTTGTTCTGCTCAACTCATCCTTTAATTGTCATACTTTTTGTTATAAAATTTTCTATGTGATTTTTATTCTAAGGAAATTATGTAAAAGTACCAGGACAAACTCTTTTTTGTGTGTTTTTGTTATCAAATTCTTGAGATAAAACTAGTGATTGCCTCATGGACACTGATTTAGGAGGAAAGAAGGTCACTGGGCAGTTGTCATGATGTCTTGTGATTGCTGCCACTGCTGGGTTGATTTATTATAATGTGGTTTGATCTCTTTTCTCTAAAAGACAGCTTGAAAATATTGAGCTGAGTGTGAAAGTCAATCATTCCCTTTTAATTGCTTCAAATCTTTTGTTTATAAAGCCCTAGCCCCTCTGTATCCTATAGGAAACATGGATTAAACACCTCATGTTGCTTGGGGTTTTAACTAGCTGAGTTTTCCTCTGCAATTTTAGATTTATTCTGTTTGTAGATCAAACATTATGTTCACCTATATGAAGCTTTTTTCCTCCATATTTACATTATTAATATAATTTTAGAACATATAATTCATATTATTATAAAAGTATTATTTCAATGTTATATTATTTTAAATAATAGAAAGCAATGATGCAAAGAGCTAGTGTTTTGAACAGCACAGGATCAGAAAAAAATAAAAGGCAGATGTCCTTTTCTCTTTATTTCTTGGGAATTTTCTTTGCAGCCTCAGGTGAATCAACTAGACATCTCTTGATCAGAACATTGAAAGCAGAGTAATCAAAGTTGAACAGGACAATATAGACATATCTTCTTTATCAACTCCTAGTGAGCCTTAGGGAGAAAATAGATATGTACAACTTCTTCAATATATAATTTTAACTAAGTTATCTGCGTATAGTTCTCTGTATTATGATTTGTAGTATTTTCCATACATTATTTCTTCTGGCTCTAAAGAAGTTATTAGTTTAAGTACTTTTGGATATTAATATAGAAATGTGAATATAATGGCACTAATTGAGCATAGATAACACCTCACTCCTGGGCTAGGGGTTAGCTCAGTTGGTAGAGTGTTGCTCTATACTCTCTGAGGCCATGGGTTCAATCTCTAGGACCACAAAACATGGGAGAAGAATGTGTCGGCTCACTCCCAAAATAATCCCAAATAATTAGCCATCTAAAACCCTATGAGTAGCAGAGAAGCACTGACATAATGTTGGGCATTGCACAGTGTCAGGAGTGTTTTGTTCTGTTGTACACAGGGTCACTATGAGTTAGACCAGACTTGATGCATTGAAAAACAATCACCACCTCCCTCCAGTCAGAATGACTAGCATTAACAAAACAACAAATTCTATGGAGGATTCAGGGAGAAAGAAATACTATTATACTGCTGGTGGGCATGCAGACTGGTGCAGCCACTATGGAAATCAGTATGGAGGTTCCTTCAAACACTGAAAATATAATTACTAAATGACCCAGATACATATACCACTCATAGGTATATATCCAAAGGAATATAAGTCAATATACAATAGAGATATATGTTTATCCATGCTCATTGTGGCACTATTCACAATAGCCAAGATATAGAGAAAAGCTAAGTGCCCAATGATGAATGGATAAGGAAATTGTGATACATACACATCATGGAATTGTATTAAGCCATAAAGAAAGACAAAATTATGGCATTTTCTGGAAAAATGGGTGGAACTAGAGACCATCATATTAAGTGAAATAAGCCAGACCCAGTATGAAAAACATCACATGTTTTCTCTGATAGGTCAATGCTAACTTCAAAATATATTCAATATTAAAACACATAAGTCATGACAGTAGAAACCTATTTAGAGAATGATAACAGACTAAAGAAAGGGAAGAGACAAGAAGAAAGTAATGGGAGAAAATAAGGGAAATATCACATATTTTGCCCATAACACAAAATTGTGTGTATACAGATAGATAGATATACACACAAACAAGACATGCAAGTATAGCAGAGGGACCATTGAAGAGGATAGAGGGGATGGAGAAAGGAGTCATTAGAGGGTAATAGGGGAGATAAATATGAGCAACATACAATGAAATGCGTGTATGGAAATGCCATAATGAGACCTCTTAAGGTGTAGATTAAAAATCATTAATAAACTTTTTTCTTAAAAAAAGAAATTGACATTAAGGGTAGATCGATTGGATAGTGCACACTCCAAAAATAATGATGGAATAAGGTCTATCTAATCATGGCAGATATGTTTCAGGTTGTTAATGAATTTTCATGTTTCTCATTACTGTATTATATTAAGTCCATTCTTTATTCTTGTTTGGATGGCTCTGTGTCTCATTCATTATTGAATTTTCTATTTCTTTTAGTATAAATGTTAGTAAATAGGAAGTATAGATACATATCTTGAATTAATTAACTCAGGGAGTGCATCCTGCAGAGAACAAACACAGAATGATTTAGGAATGAAATTTTTTCATTATCTACATAAAACCCTGAAGAGACTACTTAAGTAACCTTGAGAATTTCAGGTCTATCTTTTTCTGTGTCTATCTCTGTCTCTGTCTCTCTGTCTCTCTCTTTCTTTCCCTGTCCCTCACACACATACATGTTGGCATATATGCACAACATTCACATGTTCATGTTGAATGTCTGTTCAGTACTATAAAAATGAGAAATCAATTGCACAATGTGGATGGTCTAGTTTTGGTTTGGTAAAATTTTGACAAAAGAGGAAAATAATATATAACTATTTCAAATTTACTTCAAAATTGAATTCAGTTAATGCGCATAATCAGAGCTAATTTATTTTAGAAAAATTGAGTTGGATAGAAAAAGGTAGAAAACATCATTATTCCTAAGTACCAGGTATACTACAAAATATTTCATACATGTTTTACTAAGATTTTAGATGGTAATGACATTTAAATGTGAAAAATATTATACAGAAAAAATATATATTTTGGCTTGGTACCATTGCTTGTCAAAAATCATCTCAAAATACTCCATGTGGTATATTTCATTTTGAGGAGAAATGGCTCATTCAGACAAGTTTGTCAAAAGCACAATCTAAATCACTTACTTTACCTAGTCCTCTTATAAAACCTTTCTGTGCTGCTTTTTAAGTTGTTGTTTTAGACATACTGAATTGGAAAAAGGCCATTCCACCTAAAACAAATTTGCTTAATGCTGGTTAATTAATGATTAGTTTGCCTAATGATGTGTTCACCCAAAAGTTCCATTAATCATATTTGCATTTGTAGGTGGAGGAAGGTTTTATTCCCTCTGCAACTGTTAACATAACTGTCTACCACACTGACTTTTTAGATTTTCACATATTTTAAGCCATTGTTTTCAAGTTCATTTATAAATCAATTCTGAATACCACTTCAGTTTTGTTTTCCATAATTTAAAACTCAGACAACAAAATATTTGTGTTCTTTAAACACAAAATCATCATCTCAAACAAAGGAAATATATATATTTTTTCTTTTTTTTTTTTCCCTGTCTTTGAAGCTTCCTCTGAACCTTGGAGTTGCTCCTATGGACTTCTTAGGGTCTGAGATTCTTTTTTTTTATTAGAAATTTTTAATGTACATCATAATGTGATTCATTTTGACATGCTTTTCATTGTGACAGTTTTCATATATGCAATTTGATAAGCATTATTCATATAGGTTACCCCTTACCCTCCTCTATGTTTCCCCCCCTCCCCCTTCCCATCTAAGTTTCCCATCCAAGTCTTCTCTATCTTTTACTATATAGTATTTTTCTATATGTCCTTGGGTTCCATTTCTGTTTAAGATAGAAACTTTTCCTGTAGTGGTCTTTGTTTCTATCTTGTTAGAACAATTACATGC
>VMDO01041066.1:0-11472 GCA_007922755.1 Pedetes capensis
GAATATTATGTTCTTAAGTGTGGTTGTGCACATTTGCTCTTCCCTAGACTAAGAATAATGAATAGAAATCTGATTATTTTTAAATCCATACATGGTATCTGACATAATTTCTGATGTATGAAAGTTACCTTGATACTATTTGGTGCAGAGGGGTTCAAAACTGTTATTATATCTTTTCATTTTGAAGTATACCTATCAACATTATAAACTGTTCTTCTATGTATCAGAAAAGAATGTGCTTTTTGACCTAAATTCTACCTGACCTGAAATTAAGATAAAGACTTCTGCTTTCTTTGTGTTTGCATTGGCCTGGTATAGCTTTTCCCTAATTACCATTAATGTCTTTCTTTCATTTCTTCTGACTACTTTCTTTTCAAAGCATCTCACACAAATGAGTGCTGGGTTTTACTTTGCAATTGTATGTCAAATCCTTTTCTTTTAAATAAGGGATTCAGTTTATTGACATTTATTAATATGATGGGAATGGTTCTTTTAAATTCCATGTTATTTTGTTATTTTTTGGTTTATGTTTATTTATGAAGTATCTTTTGTATTTTGTGTTGGTCTGACATCTATAAGGGTTTGTACTTTAGATTTATAGTGCTTACCCTTAGCTTATATTTTTATAATATTTTTGTCCTATCTTTTCATATGTTGTTGTTGTTGTTTGGTGCTGT
Organism: Pedetes capensis; assembly: GCA_007922755.1. NCBI lineage: Eukaryota > Metazoa > Chordata > Mammalia > Rodentia > Pedetidae > Pedetes > Pedetes capensis. The sequence goes on from VMDO01041066.1 coordinate 678, forward strand.
CAAGTCATGTCCAACTCATAGCGACCCTTATAGGGTTTTCAATGGCTGATTGTTTCGGGATTGCCTTGGGAGTGGATTGCCATGTCCTTCTCCATATTTGCTGTGCTGGGAATCAAACTCGGGACCTCAGAGACTACAGAGCGGAGCTCTACCAACTAAGCTAAATCCCAGCCCCTCTTTTCATATAGAGTATACTCATTCCTTACTATGAGGAATTAACTATGTATTCTCTTGTACCCATCTCCCTTGTTTCCTCCACCAGTCATTTTGAATCCACAGAATTCTTTCTTAGTCCTTTCCTCTTATTAATAAATATGCTTGCTTTTTTATTATTTGAGTGGTCTACTTCAAATTATGTCCTTTGATTTTCAGATGCAGCACAGGTGAATAAATCAGCAAACTTTACTGTACATGTTTTCTTTTTTTCCTTTTTATATGCTTATTACATTCTCATGTCTGCCTTATCAGAATATGTAACCAATTCAATCCGATAAATTTTTGTTCAATTTAATTGTGGATAAGTATATTCAAACCTATAACCATACCACCCTGGCATCCCATCTTGCCAGATCTCAGATGCTAAGCAGTGGGATGGGAGACTGCCTGGGAATATCAGGTGCTGTAAACTTGCGAAGAGGACCCAGCAGCCCTCTCTGGAAAGAATCAGCCATTGAAAACCCTATGAATTGCAGAGAAGCACTAACAATAGTGCCAGGCATGGCACAATGTCAAGTAGTGTTTTTGCTCTGTACATAGGGTCGCTATGAATCAGATCTGACTCAAAAGCACCCAACAACAACAACAACAACAATAAGTATACTCAGCAGTCACCACATGTCCTTTGGCTGAAGTTCCCTTTGAAATCTTCCTATTGTCTAAAGTTTACCTTCCAATAGTTTCTCTAAAGAAATATGCCTTAAATAAAATAGTTGGAGAGACATTATCTCATTAGCGCAAACTTTCCTGAGTCAAATGTATTTGTAGTATTTAAATTTGAAGAAAATTTGGTTGTATTTAAGTATTTTGGCTCTTTTCATGAATATCTTGTAGGCGTTGCTTCATTGTCTCCTGGCATTGAATGTTAACTGTCAAAAAATCTGTTGGAAATCTTAGCTGTTGTGTGGTGGTGCACACCTGTAATGCCAGCAATTCTATAAGTGAAGGTAAGAGGATCACAAGTTTGAGGCCAGAGGCAGCCTTTGTAACTTAAAGAACTTGTCTCAAAATAAAAGTAAAACTTGGGCTAGGGGTGGGGCTCAGTGGTAGAGCACTTGCAAAAGCATGTGTGAGGCCTTGGGTTCAATACCTTAGTACTAAGAAAAAAAGAAAAGAAAAGAAAAGAAAAGAGAAGAAAAGAAAAGAAAACTTACATTTTTCCCTTATAACAATGGTAAATGTACATTCTTGTCCAAACAAGATGTTGAGAGTGAAAGAATGCATTGTTTATATTTAGTTTAGAACAATAGGCATAAACTGTAAAAACTAGGTCACATAGCTTCCCCCCACTATAGCTACCTTGATCTTTATGTTTGGGTGTCTAAAATTGGACTTTGTTGGTCATCTTATCTATCATTAGTTTTAATCTTACATTTATCTTCCTTCTAAAAATATTTTCCTTTATTTTCTATTCAATTATATCACCATATTGATAACTCTTCAGCTGTTTTCTCTTAGTGTTCACAGAGACTAGAAATGGGTTTGGAAAATTATTAGTGGCAGGGAGAAAATGGCAGCCCATATTTTATAATCATAAACATTTGGCAAACCTGTCATCCACTACTACACAGAGGAAAGAATTGTACCTGATGAACTGATAGATCTTGCTAAGGAGATTTCTCTTAGTGACTTTCCAATACAAAGATCATTTGCCTTTTATTTGAGAAATGGTTTATTATATTACATCTTTAAATATCTGTTTTATTTTCTTTTTGTATATTTTCCTCATTTTCCTTTACCTATATTCTAAGGCCATCATTTTTATCTGATTTCTCCATTTCTCTTTCATTTTTATTTCTATCTGTATTGTGCATGTCTATAGAATATTCTTAATTATTCCCAATTAATTATGCTTCCTGATGTCCATACTCTATTAAAGTCCTCTCTCATACTTGCTCTTGACTTAGCTATGTGACTTGTCTTGTCCAACAGGACGTCAGCTAATCTGACAAATGCAGAGCATTGGTAAGTACTTACAAGTTGGCCTTCAGTGCATCAGAGAAGCCTAGTGTAAACTTCCTGAGACAAAAAGAATACACTTAGAGAGAGGCTCATCCATCCCAACCTAATGTAGCTCCCAGCCAATTCAACAACTAAATTCAGCCACTTGAATGAGTCCAAATGAGATGCCTAGAAGAACTAACAATCAACACACAAGATCACACAGAACATTAAATCATTATGTTAAAGCAAGACATGTTCAATCAACCCATGGTCTGCAGCCACAGGTGGCCTGGGATAGCTAGTAAAGAGGCCCCACAACATCTTTTGGAAATCATATGGTTTTTAGCATTCCTTTACTTCATGACCCCCCCTTACCGTGTATATACACTATCCATGTTCTATAACTTAAGTGCAGCCCACAACAATTCTTCCTTGCTCAATGTAGCCATTGTTGTTTTTGTTAGGTGCCATAGAGTCAGGTCTGATTCATAGCTACCCTATGTACAAAAGAACAAAACAGTACCTGACATTGTACCATGCTTGGCACCATGTCAGTCCTTCTTTGCTATTCATAGGATTTTCGCTGGTTGGTTATTTCAGGAGTTGGCTGCCAGATTCTTCTCCAAATCCACAGCACCCTGTATTCCCAGGTATTCTTGCAACCAAGGACTAACCAGGCCTGACCCTGTTTAGCTTCTAAGATCTACCAGGATCAGAAGCCAGGTGGTACATCTTTAGACCAATGTAGCTGAGGGAAGGTAAAATGTTGCACATCTCTATTTTAAGCCATTACATTTTGGCTAATAGGAAAATTGTTACCTAGAAGTGTGGCATAGTGTAATAAAACCTCAAACATGAGGTACTGGCTTTGGAACTGGACAGCAGATGGAGGCTTGAAAGATATGAAGGGTCTTATTGGCAAATGCTGAAGGAACGCCAAATAAAACTGTTGGCAGAGGCTAGAAATGGGTTTGGAAAATTATTAGTGGCAGGGAGAAAATGGCAGCCCATATTTTATCATCACAAACACTTGGCAAACCTGCCACCCACTACTACACAGAGGAAAGAATTATACCTGATGAACGGATAGATCTGGCTAAGGAGACTTCCTGGGAAAATGTTGAAAGTGCCAGTTGGCTGGTTTTATGTGCATACAGCAAGGCATAGGAAGAGAAAGATATGTTATGGAGAGGACTGTTTCACTTGCAAGAGGAATTAGACATGAAGAAAAGATAGAGAGTTCTGAGATGGAAAGTAAAGTGGCTTCTTATTTGCAGACTTCCAGTTGGCAAAATAGTCTCAATATGATAAATTGTTTGATGGAAAAGATCAAATCAAGAATATGGATATAAACTCCCTTTTTACAACCTCAGAAAGATTTAAAGTGATTCCTTGCAGATACTCTCACACAAAAAGGCTTCTGGGGATTTTAAAAAAATTATCCTTCAGCATCCTGACACACTCAAATTAGAGTGAGCTTTGTCTTAGAAAGAGTTAAGAATGTGACCGTGAAGCTTGGAGTGAATCCCAATCATATGCATAAGAAATTCTTGGAATTTTCAAGGCAGTTGTATCAGCTTGGACTAAAAAGTAGAGAGATTTGTTTCAAATAAAAAAGAATCTTCTGGTCTCCACCTTTTTACTTTTCTTCTGGTCTCCATCATTTTTACATTGACAAAACGGACTGATAAACTACAGCATTATTTCTTAAAGAAAAGGAAGAAATCTATAAGAGAACTGATCCATACAACTAGAGGGAAGAGCTAAGAATCATGGATGGCAATAGATTAGGACATCACTCTAATGGTGCAAAAGTAAACCTTAACCAAGGAGCGTTCCTAGTCCCAGGTAGAATTCCTGAGAATATATGCTTAGCTAGCTTTCAAGTTATTATGAACAAATGATTGCTACAAATATCTGATATTCCCCCTTTTTAAGTAGAAATGTCTATTGTAGCTATACTCTTCCTGCCTTACTAGGGGGGACAGATAATTTGGAAATAGGTCTGTTAGTTCATTAGCCTCTGGATCAATTTGACCTATACTCTAGGAATTACAGCTGAGGAGCCTTTTCTGTATCTAGGCCAAATGCACAAAATCATAGCCTTTCGGCCTCAATGGACTTAACATAAATCACTAAGCCCTATTGTTGTTGTTGTTGTTAGGTGCCGTCGAGTCAGTATCCGACCCATAGCGACCCTGTGTACAACAGGGGAAACACTATTGTCAGTGCTTCTCTGCTGTTCATAGGGTTTTCAATGGCAGATTGATTTTTGGGAGGGGTTGCCAGGTCCTTCTCCCAAGCCTACAGCTTCTGGTGTTCCCAGGTGGTCTCCCATCCAGGTACTAACCAGGCCCGGCCCTGCTTAGCTTCCAAGATCTGACAAGATCGGATGCCACACGGCTACAGCTGCAGGCAAGGCCTATCAGCATGCTGTGTTATGTTATCATATTTATTGCTCCTAGTGAGTCATGTTGTTGTTGTTGCATGCCATTGAGTCAGGTCTAATTCATAGCAACCCTAAGTACAACAGAATGGAACATGACCCAGCACTGTGCTATGCACACAATCATTTTGTGTTTGTGTTCATTGGTGCAAACACTGTGTTTCTTCTCATTCTGAGTCGTGCCACATCAGCAAAAGGAGGTCTCAGGGGCTTAACCCATACCCGTCATTAAAGTCAACCCTACTTTGAGGAATCAACTCTTTCCCAATCATTTCTTGAATTGTGTCCAGCCTAGAGGGCTCATTGTCTGGCACTATATTCGAGTGCTTCTCCACTATTCATAGGATTGTCAATGGCTAATTATTTTGGGAGTGGTCTATTGGGTCCTTCTCCCTAGGCTGTCTCAGTCTGGAAGCTCACCTGCAACCTGTCCAACATGAGTGACCTTGCTAGTATCTGAAATACCAGTGGTATAGTTTTCAGCATCATATCAACACACAAGCCCATAACAGCACGACAAGCTGACAGACATATGGTGAATCATATCTTCCTCTACTCCCCTGTATTCCCCTGTGTAGGCTTTTCCTACTTTGAGTCTGGCCTTGGCCATGTGATTTTCTTTTCTATCTTTTAAATTTATTTTCTTTATGCCTCATCATCAGGATAACAGGAAATATGACATAATCTGGGAAATAATAAGTAAGCCCTCTGGTGGATGACAACGTATCAGACAATCACTGGCCGCATGTGCAATGATAGTTCCTATAAGATTATATTGCCTGACAATGTCCTAGCATCCTTAGTTCATGTGGACGTACAAACAATGAGGTAATCACTAAAGTATGTGTTTCTCAGAATGTCTGTCATTAAGTGACCTGTAATTTTACTTGCATATTTGGACAGTCCCTTTTTGAGTATTGCCACTACCATTTCAAGAAACCTGGCCTACAGGCCTTAAAGAAGAAAGGCCACATTGAGAGAGGGACCACCTCTCCCAGCTTCAAAACTGAGAATCTTTCATTTCTTCAATGCTGTTTTCTTTTTACTGTTTCCCTCTATCTTCTTCCAGTACTCATTTCATCTCCTTCTGTTAGGTAGCTTTTCTCTCAAGGCTCCTCTTCCCTGAGTTCTTTATTTCTGCTGAGTATCTTCCTTCACAGCAGCAATTCTTTCACTTAATATTTTAAGATTTTTATTGGAATACTGAATGATAAATTTAGTTCTGTTTTCTGTCTATATTGTACTCTTAAGTGTTTCTGTTTCTTTGGCTGGTTGTGGTACAGAAACTTATTGTAATTTCATACACTTACTTCTATAACATATTGTGTCTGTTAAACTGTTTCTTCAATTCAAAATTCCAGTAACTTAGATTTTTCACTGGGTCAGCTACTTTCAAAAGATGACAGGGTTCAGGGAGTTGGAGAGTTGCCTATTTTGGCTGACTTAGGAATAAACTCATCTTTAGAAAAGAAGCTGTTTGCCATTAGTCTTTTCTACAGTTAGTTCTTCATTTATTTTTTCAAGGGGAGAGGGATGAACGTAGGACCTTGCACATGCTAGGCAAGTGCTCTATCACTGAACTACATACCCAGCCCCTTTTTACTTTATTATTTTTAGATAGAGTATTGCCAGGTTCTGCAGGCTGCTTCAGACCCCAAACTAACCATCCTCCTGCCTCAGCCTCCTGAGTTGCTCAGATGATAGGCATGTCCCATGTCCCCCAGCAGTTCTATGATTTATAATTTATCATTGATTCCAAAACATTTATAGCCTTTAAGGGGTATTACCCCAAACTTTAAATGGTCCATTCATTTCTACTATTTCCACGTTAGTTCAATGGTGATATATGAGATCCGCCACTTCTTGTCCACTTTATGGGGCACTTAAACCTTGTTTGGTTTCATCCTTTGCACAGTAGTTCCTACTTAGGGTGGATTCTTTTTTCTAGAGGTAAATAATTTCTGGACATTTCTGAAATCTATCTTCCAAATGTCCCCTCCATATTCTTTGTTCTTCCTGTGCTTCATAATCTCCAGTTGCCAGAAAAGTGTCATCTTCTGGCTCTGCTGGTACCAGAACTTTAAAAAATATTTAACAATAAGTTGGTATTTATAAGTTTTCTATGTACCTAAGCCTACAGCCATACCACCCTGGTGTCCATTCCCATCTGATCTCAGAAGCTAAGCGGGGTGCAGCATGATTAGTCCTTGGATAGGAGACCACCTGGGAATACCAACTGCAGTAGGCTTGGGAGGACCCAGCAGCCCACTACCAAAACGTTCAGCCATCAATAACCCTATGAACAGCAGAGAAGCACTGACATAGAGCCAGGCATGGCACATTGTCAGGTAGTGTTTCACTCTGTTTTACATATGGTCCCTAGGAGTCAGACCCAACTTGATTGCACCTACAACAACAAAACACTAACTGTGCATTTAATTTAGCTGAATTTGAGAGCCTTCTTTTTGTTTATTTTCATTTTCTATACATTTTCAGAGTTTTCAAGACAAGTGAGGAAATGAAGAACTAAGCTGCCATCATGACCTTATTAGAAGCCCTCTCTTCATGAGCACTTCTTCCCCTCCCTTTTGCATTATAATTCAGCTCAGTTCATCAAACAGTGACTGACCCTGTGTTCTAGAGCTTGTGTGAGCTTTCCATACTATACTAGAATAATGTCCAATTAAAGCCATCCAGGATCTTAGTTTCTAGAACAAAATTTGAAAGTGTTACAGACAAGTGAACAGTCAGATAGATGATGGATTCTTAACCCCAGATATAAGAAAATACTCTTGTCCAGCAAAAATTATGCTGTGGGTAGAGATTTTATAATAAAATTAAGAGAAAAGATACTACTTTTCATGATTAGAGAATGTAGAATAACGATTATTGCCTAATTTTAATGACTGATAAATCTTCCTGTTGTTAGAAATCAATAAATTCATATCCTCCATTAAGACTATGATCATTATCTCTGTTAATAAAAAGTTTGTTCAACTAGAAGGATTTTTGTCTTTCTTATTTTTAATTGGAATCTTGGTGCTTTGAGACATAAACATGGTGGTCATTTATATAAGGCAAGTTTTCAGCAGTGGAAGCACAGAATTTGTAACCCTGAACAAGTGTTTGACTTTCTACCATCCAGAAAAAGAAGCAGACAGTTTGCATCCCTTCCATGATCTCAAACCTGGATGTTAACGGCTTGTAACACACTAAAATTCAAATTCACTCAAACTGCCATAACACAAAATTTTGTCTTGAAACATTCTAAAGATTTCTTATCATGTTGCCAAGCCAAAGATGTGAATATTGAGGTTGCTGGAAACCACAAACCCTAGAAACTTTGGAGCAGGTTTTCACTTTGCTCAAAATGAACAAAAGAGAATCAGCAATTCTCTTACTGTTCACAATCACCAGCATTCTTTTAACACTGCATAGAAGGTGCTAAAAGATTGGGGAAACCATAATCAATACACAGCTGGATGAATTAAGCTTGGTTCCTAGAGCAGCAAGTTCCTAGTTTATTCTCTCAAGAGGTCCTTTTGAAAACTGCATAGATATTGAGCTACTTGAATTATGGAAAATATTCTTTGCCAACCAAAATTCTAATGGAAGAAAAATTCCATTACATTTGATCACATATGGTACAATTTTAGTTCTTGGTAGCCATTGTGTTGCAAAAGAGCCACATAATCAAGCTTGACTCCTTGCTTCATGTATCAATATTCAAGGTCAGCAAAATCTCTGCCACAGTCCTGGTAGAATTAGTGCGTAAGCCCATCAAGTTTGATCGAGTTTATCAAAGCCAGGGCTTGCCTACACAAAGGCTTTCGTCAAAAAGGGAAAAAACAAGTCAAAGTCTAATGTGAAATTGCTTTTGACTGTATAAAATTTATTGGCTTTCTAGAAAAACGTGCACTCCATTGAACTGCAGGAATTTTGGGGTTTTTTTTTGAGTGAAAGGAAAGCCCATTTTCAGAACACTTAAGAAAGAGAAATGTTCACAGATTTCTTAGATATTTTTGGCCATATGAATGAAGCAAATCTTCTGAATCAAGGCCTTGAATTAACTATTTTGAATGATACTAAAGCTCTGTGAAGAATTCTGGATAAATTGACATTTCAGAAAGGAGTTTGGATGCAAACAACTTTGCAAACTTTCAAATTTTGGAAGGACTTCTGAAGACTAGTGTTTTAAATAACTGAGCATGTGGGGTTTTCTGCAATCAAAAAAATCTGCATATAAATATGCTGTACTTTTTAATGGCAATTCTACCCAGGAGGCTTTTAAATTCCTTTTTTTACTATTAGATATTACAAAATTTTGCACTATTTTAATATTTTTTAAACCTCTAGCTCTTTTGCATTATAACTCCTTAGATTATTTGTAAATTATTTTGTTATATTAGGAGAAAGCCCAATTGATTTTCATCTACATGGTAAATATTCTCCATTCTATTTGCTCAGTCCACACCTTTTGATTTATTTTCAGATGTGTCTCTTAAAAATTATATATGAAGTTATTATATGTTAGGGAGATGTCTATTAACCAATTTTTACATGAAATATGAGTGGAATAGAAGGACAAATAAAAGAACAGACAAGAGGAAGGGGAGAAAAAGACAAGGAATAAGAACACTAGACATTTTGCTGAGGAATTTTGTATAAACTATATATAATTTATTCTTAAATTAACTCAATGTTTTATATACTTTCATGAACATGTTTGACAAATTAGGAAAATGATGTTCAGAAAAATAAGTAGTCAACACTTTTGGCAGAGAGATGTAGAAAGACTTGCCCAAATAAATGATTAGGAGAAAACTAAATTAGCATCAAGGGAAATTGGGTATAATCTGTTCTATATGCATACATAGTTTCTCTAGTTTTTTTTCTTGGTACTGGGGATTGAACCTAATCCTCAAATGTGGTAAGTAAACACTCTGCCACTGAACTAGATCCCCACCTCTTTTTATTTTATTTTGAGACAGAGTCTCCCTAAATTGCCCAAGCTGATGATCTTCTTGCCTTAACCTTCCCAGCAGCTGGGATTACAAGCATGTGCCACCACACTGGCTCTTCTGACTTTAAAAAGCACATTTAAGGTTTACAGAGATGAGAATTAAAAATGAGCTTTTATTAACTTAAGTAATGCTAGGGTGAGTCTAGGCTTAGAGTTACATTATACTATTCCAACTTACTCATTCTGACCCTTGTGGACACCAGGGTATTAATAATTATACCTCACAAAGATGCTAGACATACATATGACCTTTGTCACCTCCATTCCTTTACCCTTGACTCATAACATTGAGGGGATTGGAGAATTTTCATTTCTTGATACTGAAACTTCCCAATCTATCAAGTAAGTATAGGAATGCTAATGGTGTATATTTAAAGTGAATGTAAGTGATATTTTAGAAGTTCTATGATCTAATTTGAATTTTTTTAATATACAAAACCTTTATGAATGAATTCTTTCCTACTCCTCCAGTCACTGTTATTGTTAGGTGCTATCAAGTCAGGTCCAACTCAGAGCAACCCTATGTACAACAGAATGAAACACTCCCAAACACTGTGTCATGCCCAGCACTATGTCAGGGTTTCTCTGCTATTCATAGGGTTTTCAGTGGCTGATTGTTTTGGGAGTGGGTTTCAGGGTCCTTTGCCTGTATTTGTGTTTAGGGATCAAACCCGATGCCTCAGAGAATACAGAGCAGTGCTCTATCAACTGAGCTATATCTCAGCCCCTTCTACAGTGGATCCTCATTTAATGCCAACCATAATCTACTTCTATTTTAACAAAGCTTCCTCTAAAATGTTTTCCTTTCCCACCCACATGAAGAACAGTCATTTAGGAGAAAGAATAGTGCTTGCCTTTCACATCACCCAACCTACATATCTGAGTGCACATCCTACATAAAAATGTTGAGTTCTACTATATATTTTCTTTGATATATATTTTTAAACAACAGTACACCATGCAAATATTTCATATAAATAATTACTTATTCAACAACAGAAACATTTTTATTTGTCATTGTGGGAATTCCAAACATAAGAAAAATAATAGCATAATAAATCTCTTCCTAGTACCTAACTTCAATAATAACATTTTGCAACTTACATTTTATCTATGTCCACACCAATTTCCCTTCTTCCCCCCCCCCCCGGGGCTATTTTAAAGCA